>APFE030304030.1:3694-28758 GCA_000404065.3 Pinus taeda
TCATTTATGTAATGTAAAGGAGGTTGCCCCCTCGAAGAGGCTGAATTCTAAGGCGTTGATCTATCTTTTCTATCTTTTCTTGAGCTGGTTTCATAACAGGTTCACAGTCATTGTGTAATTATGATCCTTTCCATATTGATAAACACAAGAATAAATTGATTCAACACCTTTCCATATTCACTATATTAAATTTGTTTATGATAACTACATTGTACAAAGAATAAACTATGCATTCAACCTGAGGGATTTTAATGTGTTGAAATTTATGGTTATTATCTTATTTTCAAATTATATTATAGGTAACCCTATGCCAATGTAGGATATCCATGAGGAAGAAGCATACACAAATTATTTTTATGAACAAGTTACTAACATTTCAGCGTTTTATATATTAGATATTCATACATAACAATGTGATTTTGTTGAAGAGTGGGTGAGTAAATATCTTGAGAAAATTTCTTCATGTTATCAATCAAGCATATTTCCTTAAAGGTCGGGTAAATGAACCTTTTCCCCTATTTCTTTCAATAGTTAAACACATTGCTATTTTTGATAGGTATGAAGCCTAGAATCAAGAACTAGGCTGTTGATAAGATTTTAACCTAGTTGCATTGGCTCTTTGATTTTTATGAATAATTTTGTAATATAAAACACATGTATATAAATTGTATACATAAATAAAACACATATAGTTTATGGTTATTAAACTTAGGATGAAATAAATATGAAATCCTTATATCTTAAAAGACCTTAGGTGATCATTGCAAGAATGAGTTATGGATTAAAAATATTTCCCTAGTATATATCATATTGATGATTCTATGAAATATCATTCAAGATTTCATTCATACCACTAGGTTGAGGCATAACTATTTTTCTAAAAGGCTCTAAAATAATGACTCTACTAGTTTCAAAATTCATGTCAAGCATTTTGTGTTTACCACATTCTTATTTTTGTACTTCTTACACATCAATATCATTAAATATTATGTTGACCTTTTGAGTGCTACATCTATAAACACAAGATCTGATATTTGTGAATATAATGATCCTGAGGCTACTTGTTGTGCTATTTATTTATAAATATTCTCCATGCAAGTGACCTTCCTTTATCATCATACTATTCTCGACTAATTGAAACTTTTCATTTTTCAATGGGGCATTCAAATAACTATGTTGGGGCTATGGACACTTGTTGAGATGGAGATTTGACCTAAAGAATAGTAGGGTTTGGAGGATTGATCTGCCTTACCATTGATTGTGAACTATTATTATTCTATGAGACGAGACAAGATATGATAATGATGCAGCTACCTGCCTTCTTATATTGAGACAAGTCATCTGAGAAGAGACTTATGATTCAGATGGAAATTCCTCCCTAACTAAAAGGGAGTGTTGAAAAGTGGGGTAGCTATGGGATGAATTTCTCATAGAAACCCTAAGTCCCCAAGAGAAAACTATTGAACCCCAAGAGAAGATTTGACTAAAATGAAACATTTTATTGTTGATTTGATTTGGTGAAAGCATTGGAAAATATTATTACTATTGTTTTTGAGAAAAAATTTGATTTCCCTCCATATTATAAAGTCATCCGCAGTAAAAAGCAAGGGTTTCAATTAATATAACTAGAGATCAATGATCATTGGATGGAGTATTCTTTGGAGGTTTGTACTTATGGATACATTTCCATGGAATTTCTATTAATCAAATTTTGGCATTGAAGTTCTATGGATTGAAGTTTTGTTTGGCATCGAAGTTCTTCTTTTCTATAGATCGAAGTTTTGTCGGCATATAATTTCACTGTTGGAATACGGTCTCACTATAATAGCTTTTGCATCACTGTAAGTCTCTCACACTATAATGGCTTTTACTATATGTCTCTCACACTGTAATGGCTTTCCCTGTAAGTCTCTCGCACTATAATGACTTTCATTATAAGTCTCTCACACACCATAATGGCTCTTGCTCACTGTAATGACTCTCACATCATGGTAATGATTCTCACACACTATAATGGCTCACACATATCTATAATAACTCTCACATATTGTATTATGGTGCTCTCTATTTTGTTGTCTCACATCCCAGTTCTATGGCACTCGCTCTTGCTTTGAGTATGAAAGTTGCAAACAGTATGGCCCGCAGTTCCCACATGGTATGGCCCAGTCACATGGCCTGGTGACATGGCCCAAGGTTGTTCGCTCGATGATTTGGTTCACATGGCCCAGGGTGGCCCGCTCAGTGATCTGGTTCACATGGCCTAGGGTGGCCTACTCAGTGATCTAGTTCGCATGGCCTAGGGTGACCCGCTTAGTGATCTAGTTTGCATGGCCTAAGGTGGCTCGCTCGGTGATAGTGGTTCGCATGGCCCAAGTTGTCCTGCTCAGTGATCTGGTTCGCATGGTCTTGTGGGTTGGCTCACATGGCTTGGTGACTGGATCGCATGACCTTGTGGTTGGATAGCATGACTTGGTGGTTAGGTCACATGGCCTAGTGGTTTGGCTCGCATGGCTTGATGATACGACTCACATGGCCCAGTGGTTCCATGACATCTTATGTAACAATGATATAGAAAAGTCATTCTTGGACTCATTTTATGATTGAAAGTCAGCTCACAATCGAAGTTGTGAACTAACTTAGTGTGCCCCGAGGAGGCCTGATGTAATGATATATCTTTCTCTAGATGTACTTTGAACCTCAGCTGAAAAATTAATAAATATCTAATAGAAGATTAAGAATTGAATTTCGGGTTTACCCCTTGTGGGGATTTTCCCTGGTCTCTGACCAAATCCTAGTTTCTTTATTTGTGCCTACTTTTCTTTTAATGTACCTTTTATTGTTTCATCGCATTGTTGATGATGTTGTTCTTTCTACATAATTGCTAATGATGTGATGATGTTATGGGGTGAATGAATATGTAAACAATGAAAATAATAAAAATGCAATTATTGATAGCAAAAGAACAGTATAGCATGAATAAAATTAACAGAAAACTCATGTAGTGGCAACAAAAGGTGAAATAAAATCCCTAATAACTAGTCTCAATAGTTTCAGTTGAACTTTACTCTGATACGAATGACATATTTGTGCTTTTAAAAATAGTACCATAAATTCTACAATCTCTTAATCAGTAACTGTAAGAATGAAATCATCTATATATAGTTTTGGAATGCCCCCATGAAGGATCAGACACACATCAAATTGTGATTGTTGAGACCTAAGTCATTATCATAATAACCCTAGTAAACTAAAGGTTATGAACGGATGTCTTATATATTAATAACAATTTATCTCATCGTCTTTATTATTGGGAATTTATATCATTAATCATAATATCATTCTTTCTTTTCGTCATACAAGATATTAAGATTTGAATGATTTTCATACTATTTTCTAGGATAGGTTAGGATATTTTTCCACATTTAAAACTTCTTCTCCTTCCTATTAACAATAGAGAGTTTGAAATATAGAATGTCTTATTTCTCTAAAATGATGTTATTTCCCTGTAGAAATAAAGAACTGGCTATATTAATATTTCCTCCTTTTTGAAATTTCATTATATTTTGATTGAAATTTGATTATGCCTACTTTAATATTAATAAAATATGTACTAAACTCAGTGAAATTTTATGCAAAATGACTAGTAAAGTGGAATTGTCTACCTATGTCATTGAACGGTGGTTTCACCCTTAATACAACAATCAATGATCACTTCGGGCCTTTATGTGTGTAGACGATAATGTCCCTTTCCTGACTTGAAATGATCGGACAATTGCCAGCTTATCAAATCAACAATTCACATGCAAATCAAGTTCGAACTAGCACCCAACTTAAGGGTGTTCCTATGACTCAAAATAATTGCATGGTTTTCCATGTTTTGATCCAACAACTCATAATGTTTTCGGGCGGTAACTTAAGGACTCATTAATGTCCACCTTTTAGTTTGAAATGATCATATGGTGGAAAAGCAAAATGATCAATGACTCATACAATATAACAAGCATCAATATACACATTGGTTAATCCCCACAACACATCTAACGATAAAGAGAAACTGTGCTTGCACCTCAAACATACCTATGCAATAAGGGTAAAGGAAGTACATTCCTAACCTTATTATTGTGCTTGAATATCGATCTTTGGCAGTGGTAAAAGAAATATCTCTCGTATACTATGAACAATTATGAGTAAAATTATTAACAAGACAAATTTATAGCACATTGATATTCATTGTTTATAGTTATCTAATGCCACAAGTTACTGATACCTTTTGAAGGAGGTTTCTCCTTTATACAAATTGACTCCATGCCCAAGTTAAAAGGAACCTGGTCTGCGGTTCTTAGTGCCTCATAGGGAGGCACCATCCCCAATAGTAGTTGAATTAATGAAAGAAAGTTGAGGGGCAACCAGAGGGCTCAACCTTTATAAGTCAAGAGGTTGAGGGCAAGCGGATGTATAGAAATATAAAGGAGATTAACGAACTGAAGAGCGCTAGGTTGGAAGCTAGGAAAGGTAAGGGGATTGAACTTAACGAGGAAGCTAGGTTGGGAACCGACGAAGCTATAGTTGATCACTAAATCACATGAGAGGATTAATTAATAAATCAATAAAAACCTTTAATTATAAAGAAGTGAGATAAATATAAGGGACGTGACATATCAATAGGTATGTGTGTGTGTATTATTAGTATCTAATTATTTTAATATTATTAATTAAATGTACACATATATGCTCATGAATCAAATAACTAACTAATTAGATATTGCATATCCTTAGGAATTATTAACAACCATAATCAAACTATGTTAACCACATAATGGGGAAAGAAGTCCTAAAAAGGTGGAAACATTGTCCACAAAAAAGGGGAATTAGAGAGAAAGATATACAAAAGGAGTTGACTCTTGAAATAATCTAAAATACATATTATAAACCATAATTTTATAAGGTTTACAAGAATTCTATTAAGTACCTATGAATATTATTATATTAGTGTGAAGAAAACTCCATTTTATTTCACATTATAAGTTAATTCACCAAGTAGTTTCATACCCAATATGAAAGTGAGCCATAAATCAGTTTTAACTTTAACGGTTAGATCTTGTTAGAGCTTACTTTTAGAATTAGGGTTTCTCTCTCCTCATCACCCCTCAGTATAATATTAGTTTTAAAGATATTTTGTTTAAATCTTATAAAACATTTTTACATTGGTAAAAATCTTCTTTACTAGGCAAGTAAATAATAATATCACCTTCAAATAAATTATTCTAGGTGAATCACATTGTTTACATATTTTTATCACCCATGAATGTGACACCCAATTGTTGTGTGAATCTATTTAGCAATATATTCTTGGTGAACCACATTGTTTTCATATTTTATCATCCATGAATGTGTGACATCCAATTGTTATGGGTGAATCTATTTAGCAATATGCATAGTAAAACTAAGGTTTCAATTTTTTTTATATTATTTGGCCATTTATATATGATTGTATGTAAACACTCAAGAATTAACTCATTTTTATATATATAATCATTTCAAATTTCAAATTCACCTTACCTTATTAATTTTATTTACATAAAAATCTAAAAACCTATTGTAAACATGAGAAATCCTACTTCACTTGGACTAAACTCACGAATAGACCTAAATATTTTATTATCTTATTACTTTAATAACATGAGAATATAATAATATAGAATGTTGAGAGCGAATTACAAAATTTAGAATGCACCTATCTTAAATAAAATAATAAAAACTTCTTATTAACCTCGATAAACAAAATGGAATTTATCTTTCTTTACCATACTAAAGATATGAATAAAACTATAATGGCACTATAAATTCAGGTTGCATTATTACATATAATTGCACATTTACCTGAGGAAGCCCATTGGCCAATAAGTTTGAGATGTTTAAACTCACCTAGCAAGTTAAAACGTTTAACTATTGAGAATTGACTTCTTATTAATTTTTAATTTTTAGGTTTATCCACACAACTATCATTTTAAATATACCTAAGTTTATATCTTAGATATGTATTATCCCCAAGCTAGTGCCTTAAGGATTAAAATCCACATTCTAACATTTTATTAAAAATTATTCGTATGGAACCTTCTCTGTCAAATATGTGAATCTCATTAAACTGGGTCTTATGTTAAAATATTGATTAAACCATTTGACATTAAACTAATGCACAAGGCCCACCTCACACGTGGACATGTTTCTAAGTCGAATGAGAAGGTTAACTCACCCACCAGTCCTACACCCAAACTAAATTTCGATTGTCCATTTCAAACCTTTTTAGCCTTTATATTCTACAAGGTCAAATGAGGTCCATTATCCTACTACTAGCTTCCAATCCGAATTGTCAAGAATCATTGATTAAAGCATTTAGGACCATTGGATCCTTTCAGATTTGTACCTTGCTCAGAATATTTGAAGCCCCTATCCTTTATTGGTTCCAAATTTTTATTTGATTTGTGAATATTTTATGGAGTCATCTAATGAGGCGGAGGAATTGTCTGGACGACCAAAAGTGGCCTCAATCCAGGTAAAAAAATTTCAAAAAATCTTGTAGAGGCAGTGTTTGAATGGTTTTTTTGATGGTGGAAATAGATTCAGCACCATCAAAAACGTCTAGGACACCTCAAACTTTGAACTTCAACAGCTATAACTTGGATTTACAAAAATCCTTGCCGAATTTTCTCTTAATATGTCCAAAATTTCCATAACTTTCCGGGCAATTCCTCCTGCTAGTTAGACTACGGCATATTTTATTAAACTGCGTTAATGTTTCTCATTGGGGATATGTTTTAAAGTACATTTACCTATGTAAAATGTTTTCTAGGATTTAAGTTTTTTTATTATAGTTTGGAGGAATTTACGGGCGTTATCACTATTTTAGTTAATATTTTTAAGGCATTGACAGTGTTAGTGTTAGTGTGAATTTGTAAATAATAGTATAAAAGCACTGACAGATGAAATATCAACGCTATTGTGGATTTGCAAAATAAAAATACACTGATAACCAAAGTAGGAGCTCAAATTTGTAAAATTGGCAAAATTAAAAGGAAATTTTAAGTTTAGATGGTCAAGATTAAAAGGCATTGATGGAGCACACATTGGCGAAGGAGTGGACACTTGATCACGAGAGCACTAAAAATTATTATGTGAAAATGAAAATTTAAAAATAAAAAGAGGTTTTTGTTGGGAACAAACCCATTTAAAAACCCACTTTCCGTTTTTACATAGGTTCCATGATTTGAAATATTCAAAGGAATATTTGCAACCCATTTTCTGAGATTTAAATATTAAATAAGTTTTTATTTTAGTCATAAACTTTGGCCTTTGACAAATAATTTTCCAAATATGAAAAAGGCTTTTGTCAAAAACAAAACCATTAACAAAAACCTCTCATATTTTTCATAGGTGTCACGGTTTGAGATATTCAAATGGATTTTTGAAACCTGTTTTTCAGGAATTCGTCAGATTTTTTTTTTTTTTTCTATATTTAGAAAAACACCTAACCTACTTTTAGTTGGAGAGCCACCTCATGAAATTCGACTTGGGAATTAAATCAACAGATGAAAATCAAATCAACATCCTCACTAAGCACCTTAGTATTCAAATGCCCAATTTTTGTGAAGGATCAACTCTAGCGTTCGAGACTTTTTTGCAGCTTTTTGCAACTAATTCTACATTTAGCTTAATTTTACTTTCTGATTTGATTTTGTTTCTAGAAAGATATAAACAATTTGGGATATTATTTTTATTATTTAAGCAAGGCTATGTAATATAACAGGGGTTTGGTTTTTTGGTTGAAAAATCTATTGCACTTTGTATATTTTCGAAGATTTAAATGAAGAAAGCCTGAACCTACAAAAATGTTGAGTGTTCTGAATTTGTTTTCTCTATTTTGATGTATTTCCCCTATATTGCAATGATGTATAATATTCTAATGATTGAATGAAAGAACATAAACATAATTCATTCATTGCAATGCTCTGTTTATAGATTCAATTGTTTTCATTCTTCTTTACCAAGTAGGTTTTGGAATTCATCTATTTGATGCTCCTTCTCAATGGATTGTTCATCTCATATTTTGCCTTTCATTACAACAAATTAATGATTCAGAATTGCTGAGATACCTTTCCTTTGTTGATTGTTTAAGTGTGATCTTACATAAGCCAAAATAGAATCCATCGCCCAATGGTGTTTCTTTTCCCCATATTCCAACCAACAACAATAATTTTTACATTTGTAACACCTCCTCCCACATTTACCCACTTATCTGAAAACTTATTTGAGGTTTAACAAGAAGGGTCACTGCCTTCTCGCATTAGCTGTCATAACACCAATTAGGTATTACAATCAATATTCATTCAATTATAAGTGAAAACATGAAAAGAGCCATGACTAAGAACTGTCATATAACCATGCTTATAACCAACATATAAACAAATAAATAACAATAAGAGAACAACCATTAAAGCCACATAATAACAAGTACATTTCCTTTCAAAAGGAGTATAAACTTAACTCTTATTAAACATAGGCAAGTATCAACTAAGTTTGGGACTTCCACATTCCACCTGGCCATAGATTCGTTGAACCAATTCTTTCTTTCAACCAATCACCTCCATGCCATATTCCAAGCATGAATGTGGGATCTCATAGGATAATCTAATTCAAATACAACCAAGGGAATCCAAAGGTTAAACCACCTCCACCCTCACCATACCGTGATCTCGCCTAAATCAGTGTCGAGATCACAATACCACACTGAGCTTGGATGCCTCAGAATTTGTTCACCAATATATTGAGTAATTTTCCCCTCTCCATCCTTAAGATTTATCGTGTATCCTGCCATTACCGATCAAGGGATTCCTAGGCCTTTGCAAATTTTCTTGAGACTGCCTCATATGGATCCAAAGTCTTTCAGCAATCCAAATCTCAACCATAGTTTTTAAAACCAGAACCGGTGACTGGACCGGTCCACCTAATGCATTGGTTTATTGACTGGAACTGGTCTAACTGGGACTGGTTTGGTCTAAACGAACCGGTTTTAGAAAAATACATTAAATAATTAATTTTTAATGAAACAAAACTATTTTTAAGATTTAAAACCATGATTCCAAGCCAATAGAGAAAAAATATGCAAATTTTGCTTGTTTATATACCATGTAAATGTGAATATATCAAAATGGCACCGAGTGCAATACATATCATTGACAAAATAGCAAAATACATAAGAAATGAGGCTCTAAATGGATTATAAAGTCCTAAAACAATGATGCAAGCTATGAGGCCATTGGCCTACTACAAATATACATTGTACACATGATCAATCATCAAGTTCATCACCACTACTAGCCACAAGATCATCATTAGGAGCTACATAGACATCGTCTGGTTCAGAGTCTAAGGATTCCTCAGCCTGATTTGCAACCTCAGCATCAATGGCACCAATAACAATAGAAGTGGACCTAATGGAAGCACGAGTTTGTCGACCTGCATGACTAGTGCCTTCCATTGGTTCTTTGCCTTTCCTTGATTCTGCTATTGATCCTGATTTTGATGCCACCACATAATATGCTTCATCCCCCGCTAAAGCCATGTTGATATCAAAATCAGCCTCAAACACAGGTTCTTCAGTCTCCTCCACCCATTCTAATGTTGGATCAATATCGTCCAACACAATGGGATCTAGATCAAGATTTTTGTTCATCATTTGGAGCTTCGATTGCATTTATTGTTTACCCCCAAACCATGAAATCCTGAAAACCATTACGTCTGCTGAATTTTGAGTGAAATCTAAAATTCTAGTTTCTCCATATGAAATCCAATGAGGTCGAAACCACTCTCAAACATCGTGAGTCATTTCATGGTAATGTTAACATTACCATTAATTGCCAACATTGTTAGGGTTGAAATGTGTCAAGAAAATGAGAGGGTAGGCATGTTTTTCTTGGAGGGACTATTTTTGGAGGAAAGCAACCCCAAATTTCCCTCAAAACAGCTTCAAAACTCACAAAAATGCATTTTGTGGGGGTTATACTTGCCCTGGAAATAAACCAGCCAGTTTAAGACACAACCAGCCGGTTTGACCACAAACCAGCCGATTAGGACTATTTATCTCCAATTTGTGGCCAAACAGGGCATCTGACTGGGTTTTTTGACCGATTCCAACTAGTGGGCCTGCTAACCGGCCGGTTAGACTGGTAACCGGTTAGCTGGGCCAGTTTTGAATACTATGATCTCAACTAAGAAGAATCCCATCACACCATGGCTATCTAGAAATGGAAAGGCTAGGCTAAAATCCACTATTGAAACCCGAAAAAATCCATGTCAATGATAGCAAAAGAACTAAATACCAACATGCACATAGCATGCATGTCAAAACCAACTAGGAAATCATATATGCGACCTATTACCTGCAAGTATTCCTGCTGAAAATTCTTGATCCTTGCCTTCCTTTTCTTTCCTTGTCCTTCCTTTCCTTGATTGCTTTCTTTCTCTTCTTGGTGCTCTTCTCCTCTTTGAGACAAATTCTAAAAATAAACTGACAAAAAGCTACCAACTGATGCTCTGTATTTCCTTCAAATTTCCCTTATTTTCCTTCATTTTCCTCCTCATATGCAACCTATGACCTTTCACCTCCCTTTTATCCTAATTTCCTTTATTTTCATAAATAATGTGCCAAAATACCGTTTTGCCTTTCCAAAGCCTTAGTCATTCCTTTCCCAATTTCCCTTAGCCATAAACACATCAAGTGATGCCCACTAGCATATTTTTCCCAACATTCAGCTTGGAATAAGTGTCCCTTGTTCGTTGTCTTATTTTACCTTTATTAAATTTTATTACATTAACTTTTTGTAGAAAATTTTGAATAATTTAACACATATTCAACAGAGATTATCCTGATCATGTACTATTGCGGAAAACATACACAATACATAAGCTCCTCTACGTTGATCAATACCTGCAAGAGAACTGATGATAATACCAAGGCAGCCACGTCTTTCCTTGGCTAAATCACGTATGAACAAGCTACAATACGTGCAAACTCATTGGCATACTCAATCCCCTTATTTGTGCAAGATCTAGTGCACAACTATAGTCACAACTGATAGCAATCTGATTCTCTAACACCTGTCCCTGCTGAACTGAACATGCACTGATATGCAACTGAGTTAACTAATGTATTCTATAGTTGCATTATGAGTTAATAACTTGTGAATTAATTTAATAACTAATTCACCCAACTCATCTCTAGTCTATTTTCCAGTTAGACTAAATACAACCAGTTTAACAAAGCTAAACTGAACACAACTCCATCAACTGCACCTCCAGTCCACTAAACTCAACTCACTTGAGTTTTAACTGAAGTCCTGCATGCAAATATTAGTCATCCCATAGGAACCACGTATTTCCTTCATGCAATTGCATGTGCCACATCCGTAGCTTGAACTGAAGTGCTCCAAGAGAATAAGATTAAGTTTATAGTCCAAATATTATTGTGAGATAATAATATTTGACTTTTTCTATTTTTGACCGCCAGTCTAAAAATAGACTTGATCACTCACACTGTGATCACTCACACTTTCATCAAAAATAGAAGTCCATCTATTTTTCCAACTTGATCAATCATCCATAAACAGCAAACTGCAATCCATAGACATGATCCATATGTCTAAAAATAGACATAGTCTAAAAAAAGACTTGCGCCAAAAATAGCCTGCGGGCCCACTTAGTGAAGGCGACTCCTTTCCACTAAGCTCCATCATCTTGTTGCATTCTCAACAAGCATTTCTTGTTGCACACTTTTCAACACTTTTAACTTGGAGTTGTTACAAACCCCTCCCCCTTAGGGGAACACCATCCTCTGTGTTAAACCACACCTAGATCCAGTAAAAATATTGAAAAGAAAAAACATATTTCCTATGGAGCTTTATAACCCATCTCGTTGCAGTATTTACAATAACATCCTACTCAAAAGAAAAACCATACATAAACCATACCTCTTTGTTGTTGCCACAACCACCACCCTATCAAAACTTTCCTTTGCAACAATTTTGAATGGGTCCCCTAGAAGTTAATCTTGCATCTCTCCAAATATTTTGTTTTACCCGAGGGATTTAGCTCTCTGGGGAGTCAAATCTTCAATTCACAAATGGTTAAAGCCCCCTTAATTAATCCCTTGCATATAATCTTGTTTAAGCCCTTCATTCATATGTTCATTGGGATTTATTTAACCAACAAAACCTTCCGAATGGGGTTCGGATTTTCCACAGTTTTCATGTTTTGTGGTCGACGTTTCGAGTCTGCACCTAGACTCATCATCAGGACAAATTTGTGAGGAGAGAAGAAGAAAATGGTAGGAAATCCTCACAAATTTGTCCTGATGATGAGTCTAGGTGCAGACTCGAAACGTCGACCACAAAACATGAAAACTGTGGAAAATCCGAACCCCATTCAGAAATCACACCACAGTAATTTGCAATCAAAAACAAAACCTTCCATCGCATCATTATTTCCGTCATAGCTCTTTATAGCGGAAATGCTCAAAAACATGCGTAAATCCCCTTTTCTGCCTATCACAATCAACACTAAGACTTACTGTTCATCGTTATCTTCCGGACCCGACGGAAGTATTAACCCAAATTCATATATTTCAAGTCCAAAGCCATATCGCATATCGCAATCGGTGGGGTGCCGGGGCTTATATATATATGGCGCACCACTATCCTCCGGACCCGACAAAATTATTAACCGTATTCTATATATATCGTGTCTGGATCTATATCGCACATCGCTATCAGCCAGGTCCAAATCTTATATATATAAAGGCGTGCCACTATTTATCAAACCCGATGGTTTTATTAAACACGATATATATGTTTCGGGTCAGGGACCCCATCGCTTATCGCTATCAGCGGGGTCCGAGGTCTATATATATGGTGCAGCATAATCACCTGGACCTGCCGATGATTATAGAGTTGGGCATATAAATTTTCAATTCTAGCCCAACGGCCAGACTCGGGTTTTCTTGTGTTTTCCCATGTTCTTTGATAATATGCTGGGGTCGGGGTTTTTCAAAGAGGAGTCTTATGCGGTGGACCTGGAAGGATTATGAACCATGACATATATGTATATCGGGTCCGGCCAATCGAAAGGCACAATTGGCATAGCTTTAAGCCCAAACACATGGCATGATCTGATGCGATATGGTGGACCTGATAGAGTATAGGGCCTCGTATATAATATTTCAAGTCCGGATTTTTGGTTCGGTTTTGTGTTTTATGATGATTTTCAATGAAAACCAAGTTTTCGCTTGCAGGACATAATTGATGCGTGATTTAAAAAAAGGGGGCCAATTCTTTCACATTTATTCCTCTTGATGTTATAAATGCTTCATGAAGGAAATATTGGTGTTTTTAAGCATTTTTATCTTATTTATATAAGCATGACTGGTGTTTATTATCTCTGTAGGCGAAGAGTAAAGGCATGAGTGGATCTGGAGAACTCATATATGCAGGTTTGTTCCGTTGAAAGAGCCAGCCTTTGGCATCCTCTATCGGTTCCCAAGTGTTGCAAGTATATTCCAAAAGTGAAACTGCCCCATATCTCATCATGAAGAGATGACACACAGCCATCCTCTTCTAATCAACATCTATTCATTTCCCTAGGAAATGAAGCGCTCTAATGACAGAAAATGCCCTCTACGTGTCAGCAGTGACATCGATTGTTCTACATCTGTGTATTCTGGTCTATATATCGAAGAAAACAAGGGGAAGGTGAAAGGGTTAAGGGAAGACCAAGAATCATTTCTAGCAGCATTAATATTCCCTCTGGATAGGAGAAAGGGTTTTTTTTTTGGCAGGAAACAACTTTTATTTATTATGAATAAAGGAGACTGTTTTGGTTCAATGAGGAGCCTTTATGTTTTAGATTTAAGATCCTTTGCTTTCATGTGTTTTGAGATAGGATGTTGAGTGATGGCATAAATGTAAATGTGTTTTGTTTTTGTGCAATTTGATAACCATACAACTTACAATTAGCCTTGCTTGTTTGAATGTAATTCTTCATCATAGTTAGTTCATAAGTAGTACCTGATTCGAAACTATGTTCGACATCAGTTGCAAGCTTTTCTTCCATAAATGGAATGTGTATTCCTATATGAATGATTGGATTGCAATTAAGAATTAATGCAGCCTTGTTCTTATGTGAACCAATAATTGATTCATTTAGACTTGGAATTCATATATGATATTTAACCTCTCTTTGTCATGCTCATGCAGGATAGATTAGGATAGTTAGGACATAAACTAGAGTAGTTAGAAAAAGTGTAGATAGGATTCAATACATAGCGGTTAGATGTTTTATTTTGTTGATGTAATCGAAGCCTTCTTCCCAGAAGCAATCTTTCAACTCATTTAACAGTTTACGGAGTCCCTTAAAACTCGTTGGAACTAGCCATCCCAAACGAAAGTAGGTCTAATTAGGGCTTGTGATTGGGTCAGTTCCTTTGTTGGTATGGAAAAATTTCGCCGTGTCAACAAATTGGCGCAAGAAGGAGGGCCTAAACCGCCGTCCACATCTTTTTATGATTTCATCTATAAATGTCATGCATGGAATCGAAAATATTAATGCATGGATCGTGAAGATCGAAAAGATCCTTCCTCTTAGCCCCACGGGGGTAGGCGAGTTGGTAATCACAATGTGATGAAGTTTGTTAGAAAGGCGGGCTCTGTACTGAAGGTCACGAGTTCAAATCCCCGGGAGTTACCCTGGAGCTATATAGAGGGGTGGGCGTAGCTTCTAGTGGTTATAGAGGTAGCAATCAGAATCAACCCCATGTAACGCGAGTCGCGAGGCTGCCCCTGTTGCTGATTCCACTGTAATCAAAAAAAGAAAAGATCCTTCCTCTCATTTGGAAAAGCCTCATTTCGAAGAAGAAACACTGTGGGAGTATCCTGTCACTCAGGAACAACCAATTAGAATACTTACTCGGGCCTACACTCGTTCCCTCTCTCAGCTCCTACACTCGTTCCCTCTCTCAGCTCCCCATATTCACTCTTTACCTCTAACAACTAAAAGAAAGCCAAGGATCTGTTCCATAAACGAAGAGACATCTGCAGCCCCGTCTCTTGAAGATATTGTGCTTGAATCCTTGCAAATTATCGACACTATGTGGGAAGAAATTCCTGAAGATCCACTCTCTGAAGGTAATCCTTGGCCCGATTTGGGAAGCCTTAAGAAAGAAAGCCTTGAAGAAACCTTCAACTAGAACATCCTTATCCACAGTATGGCTAACGTTCCTCTGCCAGGTGAGAATAAGCTCCAACTGGGTGGGAACCAACTCCCACCTCCTCCGGGTGCACTTCCTCCCTGGCTCGCTTAGGATGTCGTAGAAATACCTGGGCAGAAGCATCCCTTACCCAAGAATGCACAAAGAGTATTGCCTAAATTCGACTCTGGGAAGGGAGACACCACTTATAACCATATTCACTCCTTCTTCCTGTTCGTGTGCATGTTGGGGGCAACTGATGAAGATATAGTATGTCGCATATTCCATTTTACCCTGATTGGTGCAACTTCCACATGGTACTTTAGCTTGAGAATTGGATCGATCACCTCGTGGGCTACCTTTCAACAACACTTTTTAGATAAGTATGGCAATGACAAAACCCCTGCGGCCTTATTTCTAGAACTATCCTGTTTGAAAATGGAAACCAGAGAAAAGGTTAAGGATTTTAACATCTAGTCTAACACCTTGTTCAATAGAATCTCGGCCACCGCTAGACCTACTGAGGAGCTACTCATGGATTTCTACATCACTGCTCTCCTTGTCCCTACTGCAATGTGGGTCAAAAAGAATAATGCACAAACCTTACAGGGTGCTATCGATGAAGCAGTAAAATTCAAGAATGAAATGCTCAGTCTCACAGCATGTCATCATACAACTAGAGAAAAGAAAGCCTCTCAAGCATCCAAGAAGAACAATGGGAGTGGTAACAAAGGGGAGTGATAACAAAGGGGATGAAACCAAATAAAAGGATACCACGGATGTAGAAGGTTTACATTAGATCATTAAGAAGTTGTCAAATACAGTCATCAACATGAAAATAAATTCTGGAGAGAGTACAAGTGGGAGTGGAGGAGAGTATAACAACAGAAAACCTTTCAAACCTTCCTATCGTAATAAGACAGAAGGTGGTCATGGTCCACTTGCACTGCTTGCTCCACCAAATGAAGGGAATTTAAATACAGAAGAGCTGACTCTTATCAGATTTCTCCTTAACCAAGAGGAACCTATAGTGGAGCTAGAGCCAGAACAAGAAGATGAGGAAGAATACCAAGTAGAAGAGCCCCCGGAAGAAGAACCTCAAATCAATGTACTGTGGGATTTCTATACAAATGAGAACGATGATGACCAAGGAGATAGTATGGCAGAGATCCACACTAATGAAATCCAGACACAAAGCAAGCGGCCACTTGCAGGTGTGATGAAGCCTATAGATCAGACCAAGAAAGATGTTCACCCTGTGAAGGCACCCGCTCCCAAAGTTCATGTTGAAAAGGGTAGACCTAGTGGTCAGTCTAAGAATACCCCTGTTGCAAACCATCCAGAGAAATAAAATGCATCTCCAAATGCAATGAAGGCGACTCACAATGGTAAAGTCCTACCTAAGAATGGAAAAACCGTATGTTTACTCTGCCCTATCCTATTTATAACATTGATTACAATATTGTGGATGATCTCAAGAAATCTAGGGCAAATATCACATACTTTGATTTGCTAAAATTAACGCAGCGAAGAGATTTTCTCTTGAAAGCTATGAATGAGTGGAACTGCAAAAATCCCACCATCCCGAGCAGCCAAATCTAGAAGTCAGTCTCCAAACCTGTTAGTACTCTCAGCACAGCCCAAAATCCAGTAGCCATGGAAGCCACCCTATCAAAAATGAATTGAAACCCCCAAGATGTCAGTGCAACCATGATAGGAAGGAAATCAAAATCCATGACTCCCCCTTTCCTAATCACTTTTGAAATCTTCAACATGAACATACACAATTACTTGGTAGAATCAAGTGCCTCATCCACTGTGATGCCTTACGCTGTTTCTAAAAGACTTCATGCGGTACCTGAGGAAACTAGAACTTGAATCATGCAATTAGACAGGAAAGATGTGAAAGTAATTGGGGAACTGAAAGATGTGTTGATTCGGATGGCTGCTAAACCACAATACACACAATTCTTTGATATAGTATTAGTCGATATACCCGAGGCTTATGGAATGCTACTTAGTAGGGATTGGTCAGCAAAACTCAATGGATATTTCTCAACTGATTGGTCCCATCTCTTGCTGCCTCAAAAGGGAAAAGGTGATTATTGAGATAATTTGTGTACCTAAATTGACACAATTATTTCTTATCAATCCAGGTTGTTTATGCTTTGAGGAAAGTTCACTATATGTGAAGATCAGATATAATCAAACCTTGAAAGATAAGTTATTCAAAAGCTTAAAGCAATACATCCTACAACTCTAATTCAATTAGTTTAAAGCAGAGGAAAAATATTGAGATGGTTCTTGACTCAGAAGTCCACCTTTGCCTCAACTACCACTTAGTGAATCAGAGATTAAAATCAAGAACTTAAGATGGATAAATTGTTAATGAGAGAAGCTCTTAACTTAAGAGACACATAAAGTATTTCATCATAATTTATTCTTCTCAATACCAAAATCACAATAAGAAACTACTTGCATGCAAACCAAAGAACTAGTTTTAATTCATCATTTTAGTAGAAGAGATGCTCAACTTGAACACTTGTTTTTCTCCAACTTAATAAAGTGATGAATAAGCTAAGAACTAAAGCAATCAATCACCATGCATGAACCATAAAGCAATCTGAAATAAAGCTTTGAAAAACCAGTTCTACACTAAACAGATTACAAGAAATAAAACTAGTTAACAAGGAAGTGTACTTAGCTTAGAGTGGGGGCCCTCCACCCTTTCCTTGCACACTTGAGAAGTGATATCAGAAGCTCAAATCAATTACACATCCATAGCATTGAGTAGCAAAATAATAATAGCACAAGTCTTCAAATTAACTCCTCAATCCAAAAGTGTCACAACATAAAAGTATAATAAGTCAATACATAAGCCATCAAAGTTGTGGCTTTTAAATAAGGAGTCTCATTAAAAAAACTGATCTATATTCACTCTAACAAATCCATCTACTCTAATCCATCTATCCAAGTCGAATTCACTACTCCCATTCCAATAAATATGACCAATCCCATAGAATCTCAAAACTGCCCTATTTCTATGGGATTTCTGAATGACTAGTCATGATTGACTAGCACCAAATGGGCTTAATAAAGCTTGTTCTGTTCGAACTAAGCATAGGTGGCTTAGTCCTAGTTCCCAAGCTTTCCATTCATGTATTCAATTCGTGCCCAAGTGTCCTACAACCACATCAACCATAGAGTGATTACGGGAATTTCTGAATTTGCCAAATTTGCACTTAAAATCAAACTTTCATAAAAACTTTAGAAATTGACAAATTAAAGCTAAATACCTGAATGGATATCAAATATACATCAAAATAGAATGAATGAAGTGAAAATGGATGATAAATAGATGGATTAGTAAGTTTCTTAGAGAAAAATAAGACCAAAACTAAGGCCCAACATCTCTCCCTTGCTTATCATCAAGCATGTCCCCATGCTTGCTTACTCCTCTTGGATCCTCTTCTTTCTGTAGTAGATTTTGTACCTGTAGATGCTTCCCTGACCAAACAATCCAATCCTGAGTTATGCCTCTCCTTGAACAAAGCTGCTTTAATCTTCTGTTTCTCATATTTTTCCTGCCACATGTTCTTGTCCTTTAGCCATTTAAATGCTTGCTTTGAAAGTAGATCAATTTTCTGTTTCAGTCTACCTAATTCTTCTTTTAACTTTTCATTTTCTTTGACCAACTTAGCATTATCCTTCTTATGTGCCTTGTTCTCTTCTATTAATTGTTTTTCCAGGATTTTGCTAATTTCCAATTGATCAGTTAAGTCCTGGATTCTTCCCAAATTGATTTCCTTTTCAAAATCTTGTGTTGTTTTCATTAATGATGCTGTTGCTGCATCATCAAATGAAGAATCCCTTTCAAGGACTTCTTGTGCAATGTAATTTTATTCTTGTTTTCTTGGACAATATGCTTCTACTTCCTTGTCTAAGTCAATGGGACTCTTATTCCTAAATCTTCTAGGACTAGACATAACAGATATTTCAGTTTCCTGCATGGCCATGTTTTTAGCTCTTGTTCTGGGATACAAGGGTGAATTCATCAAGCTTCTGTTTTCTTGTTCTATTTTGTCCTGTGCTTCATTAATCTGTTCAATAAAATGATTTTTGGACATGAATTCTCTCCATACTATGCCCTGTGATCTCACCTGATACTCAACTAGGATTTTGATCAATCCTTGGTGGTAAATCTGTCCTGCTTTAGACTTGTGTTCCTGTTTCACTGTTTCAATCATTCTCAAAAGTCTCCTATATAGGAAATATGGTAAATTAATCCTATCCTCCCCTTTGATATGTTGGAGAAGCCTGACATGATACAAGTGGGCAATACTATATCTTCTATCACAAGTCAAAAACTTCTAGATGACCAAGACCAACTCACTCCATGGTTCATTGAACCATTCCCTTGGTATCCCTTTTGTCCTATCAAATGTCCCCTTCCGGTTTTTCTCAAGAAAGAAAGTCCACGCTTTCTCCTTGAAGTGTAGGCCTTTGTAATACTTCTCCCCTATCATTGTCAAATCTAAGGCTTTGGAAAGGTATTCCTGGGTCACAGGAATAATGACTTCTCCTACTCGTGTCTGGTCCTGACTGAAATTGTTTATAAAGTCCCTGGTTATCTCTTCAGAATGGCCATCAAATTTTTGTAAAAAGCCTATCATCCCTGCTTGATAAAGTTTTTCTATAGTTTCCTTACCCCAGCTTTCTATCTGAAATTTTGGCTCTACTCGGGCTATCATTGTTTCTGAAAACCAATGAATGTATGCTTCTGTTGTTACTAATTTCATCTCAACAATAAAAATTTATGACTATTGTTTTTTTTTAAATGAAATTCTAGAAGCAAAGAAGCTTAACTTCCTCCTCTCAATCAACTTAATTCTGACTTTCTTAACCTCTGTTTTACTCTTTTCTCTGCAACAGCACTGTTTTAGTTCCCTGTTCAATGCAAAAAAACACCTGTATACCCCTGTCAAGATGTTGATCTCTGTTCTTGAAAACAAAATACATATGCAAACAATGTCCATGTATGCTCATCGCCTTATATTGTTGCCAAAATCAAACCATCGTTTTATTGTGTATGTACAACCAAGAAAACTAAGGAGTGTTTTGCATGCATATGGCTCTCGGCCTCATCATCAAAGTTTTTAAAAAAATTTCCAAAATGCTCTCGGCCTAATCAAAAAAATTTGCAAAAATGCTTTCGACTGTATCACAAAATTTTGGAAAACATGCTTGCGGCCACATCATAAAAGAAATTACAAAAATGCGCTTGGCTATTTCATAAAAATTTGCAAAAAGGCTCTCGACCTTCGCATGAAAGGTTGAGGATTATACACATACTCTCGGCCTCAAAACACAGATGATAAAACAAAAACACAACGCATTTAGTTCTAAATGGCTCGAAAATCAAACTCCCTTTGGCAACCAAAAATTTCACATGGCATGGTTCGTTCAGTCCTTAGACATTTCAATCCCTTGTTTCGGTTCAAATGAAAACAACAACGCGCAGCAAGGGTTCATAACAAAGACGCATGTCAATTATTGCATATGATATATTGGATTGACTGTTGTTTGAATTTTAATGGATCGGCGCGCAACAAAACAAGGTGTGGAAGCAATAACAAGGCGCAGTGCGCACAATTCAATCAACAATCACCGCCATGCAACATAAACATGCCATAGCAGTCAAATTTCGTGCCTCCTCTGTTCATAGATTTTTTACGAACACGGCATGCCGTTAAAACTCCACATAAAATGCCAGCCCCTAACGTGTTGACATGAAAATGCATTCTCATTTAAGTGCAGCGTGATTCACTAATAGTTTATGCCAAGATTTACGTAGTGAATCAACTGATTTGATGTTGTGTTTTCGGCGTTACCTGTTATCAATGAGCGCTTGAGGAATATCCGGCGCTCCAAATCCCTGTTCAACCGTTCAATTCACTGGTGGCAAGGGCAGAGAAACGTAACCATTAATAACAGATAATTCATAATTTCTACTCCACTGTGTGCCAAGCTCAAACAACTATTGCATTACCTGATTGAATCCCGAAAAATCGGTGATCACTGAACGTTAAAACCGGGATGATTTCCTTCTTTAAATTCGCCTAAACTCACTTCACCCTCCTTTTCACTAGGTTGCATCTCCAAACACCATCTCTCTGAGCTATTCGGCAATGAGGAATATGGTTTAAATAGCACAAGAGCTCAGTCGGTTCATTACCGTTTCATGGTTGTACTGCGCTTCTTATTCATTGGTGTTTACAATGCGTGGTTGGTATGGCCGTCCTGTTTGACCATTCGCCTGACTGTGTCATGAGGATGGCCAAATCATCGTTTCATTTGAATGGCATGCGCATAACCCTTGCAAAATGTATTGTTCAATGACAACCGGTTGCCATGCCACCGTGTTGAGCTCGTACCTGTGTGCTTTCCGTTTGTCGTTTTGGGTGTAACGTTTTATTCATTGCTGCTGTGTTTACCATTATTGCCACCGTCGTGTGCTTGCAATGATATTCGAGCATTGCTTGTATTGAAATGATATGTATGCAATTACATTTCAACACCCCGCCGCAATGTTTATATGCACAGTCGTGCCATATGGTTTGCGCGCGGCCGTCCACCATATATCATATCATATGCGCTTTTTATATGCCTTCACTTATAACTTATATTATATACCATATGTTATGCTCCATTGTTTCATATACCATATGTATTAACCTTATATCATATGCGCTTTGGGTTATATAGATGACTATAGCGCATTCACATTATTTGAACTATGGTATATAGTTTGATATGATATAAAATAACTTTGATTTCCATATAGCGCATGAGGTTTGTTTGAATTGTAAAGCATATCTTTATAATTTTAAAATGACCATCTTGGGTCATATTTAAAATTATCATCATCACTAATGCTTGAGTTGTATACGCAGGTTGAAAGTTGTTCTAGTTTGGTCTTTCTAAGCTCTTAAAGAAAAATACTTAGGGGTAATAGGGTTAATGAAAATAGGGAATATGTATGGAAATGAAAGGGAATAGGGTTATGATGTATAAGGGTTATAGGATATGTATAGGGAATATAGGATATGAATGATAATGAATATCCTCAGGTACTAACTTCAACGTAATCAAAGACTAAAAATTTCTAAAAAAAAATTGAATTTCAAGCACAAAATGACTATACATATACGCCCTTGGATGATGTCTGTACAAGTGGAATGAAATCAATTGATCAAATGTTGTAGATGGATTAAAAAGTAAACTTTATTGCTGCTCCTTGTTCTCCATGCTCTGATTCTTGAATTGTTCAGGTCCCTCTGTAATAATTTCTCGCTTCAGGTCCCTATATTGACAATACAAGTTCTATCAATACTTCAACTTTCCAGCTAAAGTTCTGATGCAATGCTCCCCCGTGCTGAAGATTTGACCTGTCCTCAAGTCAGTTGTGTGTGGAGAGTTTCCTGCATTGAAATTATGTGAGAATAGTAGAAAAAGAATATAGAATTCATAGAGTCCAAGTTGCCTTGGTTTTCCCCTATGAATTCGTGTTTGCTTGGTGCCAGTTTCCTGGTTTTCACTAGCAAACAAATTATTTATTTTTATCTGTTTTTTTTTTTTTTTTTATTCATCTACAAAACTGGAAGATGGTTGAGCCTGGTGTGCCATAATTTCCAGTTCTGTATCCTTGACCAGCTGTTTCATAAATGCTTCCTTACTAAGAGGCCTATTATAAACTTTGAGCCTATGTCCATTCACTACAAATGAGGTGGAGTCCTGGTCAATTGTCTTGATCTTTACTGCTCCATTATCAAAGATTTCTTCAATTTCGTATGGAACTAGCCAGTGTGTCGTAAAATTTGCTTTGAAGTCTTTGAATTTGGAGTCAAAAAGTAAGGCCCAGTCTCCCTTGTGAGATGTCTTTGTTTTGATATATCTGTCGTGCCACTTCATTCTTTGTTGTTGCACCAATGTGGTATGTTCTATAGCTTGTTGACGATGCTCATCCAATTGGTTCAATTCCATAATCTGCTGTTGTTGTGCTCCAGTCAGGTCCAGTCCTAGTTCAGCTGCTAGTCTGTATGTTTGTATTTGAAACTCTATAGGTAATAAGGCCTCTTTGCCATAGACCAACTGATACGGACTAAAACCAGTTGTGTTCTTCCATGTGATTCTGTAGGCCCATAGTGAATCCTTTAACTTTTTAGACCAATCTCTTTTGTTCAGCTGTACTGTTTTATTCATGATATTTTCTAGGACTTTATTTGTGGATTCCACCTGACCATTTTCTTGAGGGTGATATGGTGTAGACTTCCTGTGTTTGATCTTGTATTTCTCTATTAGATCCCATACCAGCTTTGATGTAAATTGTGTTCCTTGATCTGTTACAATCTGTCTAGGTACTCCATATCTTATAAAGATTTCTTCAAAGAGGAAGGTGACCACGGTATCTTCTGTTGCTCTGCTCACTGCTTTGGCCTCCGCCCATTTGGTTACATAGTCCGTGCATACTAGGATGTACCTCTTTCCATTTGATGGTGGATTAATAGGTCCAAAAAAGTCAAGTGCCCATTTCTCAAATGGTTCTATGAGGACCTGTGGCTTGAGCGACATCTCATTTGATGTGATTGGTTTCCCTGTTCTTTGGAAACTGTCACATTGCTTGATATATGCCTTAGAGTCTCTGAAGATGGATGGCCAGTAATAGCCCAATTGCATCACCTTATATGCTGTTCGTTTGTCTGCAAAATGACCACCACATGGTTCCATGACATGCTCTCAGAATGTCTAATATTTCATCTTCTCGCACACATTTTCTAATCATTAGATCTGAACCAGTATAAAATAAATCACTATTTACCCAACTATACCTAGAAATTTCTTTAACAATTTTCTTTCTTTGCTTGTTAGTGAATTTAGTTGGAAATTTTCCAGAAGATAAATAATTTGTAATGTCTGCAAACCATGGTGTTTTTACTATTATGGCAAATAGATGTTCGTCTGGAAAGTTGTCTACAACTGGATTTGGGTCGTTAGGTGATTGTATGCAAGACAGAAAGTTAGCCACTTGATTTTCTTTGCCTGGCCGGTCTTGTATTGTGATATTAAATTCTTGCAATAACAGTAACCATCTTTTGTTTAGAAACTTTTTGGCGAAATCACATAATTGATCATTTGTCGACGCGTTTCGAACCAACTAGTGTGGTTCATCGTCAGGACAAGTTGAAGATACAGATCAAGTTTAGCGTGTTATATAGTCTAAGCAGAGACTCCAACGACTAGAAAGACTAACGACTATTTTTCAACCTAAGGACCCCAGTGAAACCTCCTTTAAAAATTAATATCCTTTATAATTATTATTATATCTAAGGAGTCACGTAAATTGGGTAAAAATAAACAGAACCGAGGTCAGATATTACATTTATCTATTTAATTATTTAAACTATTAATAAATATAGTTATTATTAATATTTTTCAATTCCTAATAATAATATATTTAGTGTCAAGTTATTAAATTATTGGTTAGATATTAAATTTATCTATTTTACTATTTAAATCATTAATAAATATATATAATTAATATTTTTCAATTCCTAATATAATAATATATTTAATGTTAAGTTATTAAATCCATTATATAAATCTCTAGAAAGAATATATTTACTAAAAAATAGATTGGATCAATGGTTAGTTAACAAACTAAACCATTTAATTATTTAAAATATTATATATACCTGTATATCTATATATAAAT
>APFE030304030.1:30672-46915 GCA_000404065.3 Pinus taeda
TAACTAACCATTGATCAATCATTTTTAGTTAAATATTCTTTCTAGAGATTTATATATGGATTTATAATTACATTAAATATATTATTATATTAGGAATTGAAAAATATTAATTATATATATTTATTAATGATTTAAATAGTAAAATAGATAAATTTAATATCTAACCAATAATTTAATAACTTGACACTAGATATATTATTATTAGGAATTGAAAAATATTAATAATAACTATATTTATTAATAGTTTAAGTAATTAAATAGATAAATGTAATATCTGACCTCGGTTCTGTTTATTTTTACCCAATTTACGTGACTCCTTAGATATAATAATAATTATAAAGGATATTAATATTTAAAGGAGGTTTGATTGGGGTCCTTAGGTTGAAAAATAGTCGTTAGTCTTTCTAGCCGTTGGAGTCTCTGCTTAGACTATATAACACGCTAAACTTGATCTGTATCTCCAACTTGTCCTGATGATGAACCACACTAGTTGGTTCGAAACGCGTCGACAAATGATCAATTATGTGATTTCGCCAAAAAGTTTCTAAACAAATGTTATGGATCACAGAAGTCTAAATTCCTTAGTAACCATCTTGTTATTCTTCCATTGGTGATGGGTTTATTCATCAAGTATTTGATTGCTGAATGATCTGTATGAATGAAAACTTGATATCCTGTTATATAGTGCCTGAATTTATTTACTGCATGTATGATGGCTAACATTTCTTTCTCTGTGACTGTGTAATTCAATTTTGCAGGTGTTAGATTCTTATAAAGTATATTGCATAATTGAACAAGTTCTCTTTCTGCCCAAGAGAGGCATCTATCGCAGTATCTGATGCATCAGTGGAAATATGAAATGGAAAAGACCAGTTTGGCCCACGGAGAATGGGTGCCACTGACAATTTTTCTTTTAAAATTTGAAATGCATTTTGACAACTCTTTGTCCATTGAAATTCAACATCTCTTGCTAATAGTTTGAACAGAGGTTGGGCTATTTTACTAAAGTTTTCAATGAATCGTCTATAGTAGCCTGCATATCCCAAGAAACTCCTTACCTCCTTTTGTGTGGTAGGTGGCATCAGGTTAACTAGGACTTGGATTTTGGCTGGATCCACCTTAATTCCTCAAGCGGAAATATGGTGTCCCAGAACTATACCTTCTGTCAACATCATATAGCATTTTTCGTTGCTCAATGACAAATTTTTTTCTATACATCTTTTCAAGGCTTTCCCAAGATTGTTGAGGCAATCATTATATGTGTTTCCATAAACTGTGAAGTCATCCATGTAAACCTCTACACATTCATGGACTAGATCAGCAAATATTGCAAGCACTGCTCTTTGAAAAGTTGCAGGTGCATTGCATAAACCAAATGACAAAACATTATATGCATAGGTTCCCCATGGGCAAGTAAATGTTGTCTTGTCTTGGTCTTCTATTGCTATTCTAATCTGGTTGTATCCGCTAAACCCATCCAAGAAAGAGAAAAAATTCTTTCCACCAAAAGAGTCTAACACCTGGTCAATGAATGGTAGAGGAAAATGATCTTTAAATGTGGCTTTGTTTAATTCCCGATATTCTACACATACCCTCCACTTTCCATTTTTCTTTGGTACAATAACCAGTGGAGAAACCCATTGACTATCTGAAATAGGATAGATGAATCCAACATTTAACAATTTTTGCAGTTCCTCTTTCACTATTTCTTTCATCATAGGATTCATTTGTCTTTGAGGTTGTCTTACAGGTTTAAGTTGATCATCTGTATAGATGTGGTGGATACATGTGCTAGGATGGATTCCTTGCATATCAGTATAATCCCAGGCAAATGCTTTTGAGTATTTTTGTAGTAATGCAATTACCTCTTGTTCTTGTGTTGATTGCAACTGGTTTCCAATGTTTAAATGTTTTCCAGGATATACCTCAATGGTTTTTATTGTTGGATTGGAAATTGTGTTTACAGGAAAGATGTCTATAAAAGAATTCAACAAAGTTTGAACAGTACAAGTTTCCTGAAAACACTGATTCAAAAGGTCACTTGCAGCTTCATATTGGACTTCTCTAAGTTGCTCTGGAATACTTGGTTCTGAAATGAAAAGATCCATTAAGTCTTCATTCTCTTCCTCTTCTCTAAAGTCAAAGAATTGATTTATACTTAAAACTGATTTAGTTTGTTGTTTTTCTTGAGTTTCAAGTACTGATTCTAAAGAAGTTGATTGTGCGGGTGAATAAAGAGCAATATGTTTCCTCTCATCTCCATGTGAAATAATCATGCTTCCTGATCTGCATCCTATGAAAGCATCAACGGTAGCTAACCATGGTCTGCCTAAGATTAGAGGATGTCCTCCCAAATTTGTTTTTGGTTGCAAGATAAGGAAGTCAATAGGATACTCCCATGAATCCAAAGAGACTATGATATCTTCTAATATCCCTTCCGGAACAACTTTAGATCTGTCTGCTAGTTCTAAAATTGTAGAAGTTGATCTAATGTTGTTTAAATGTAGAGTTTTCATTGTCTCCATTGTCATTACATTTATAGCTGCTCCCAAGTCTATTAATGTGTTTGGTACTGAGAAATTATTTATTGATATAGTAACCATGGGGATACCAGGATCAATATATTTCTCTACAATAGTTTGCGTAGACATGAGGCTTGCTAGTTTTCCAATGACTTGGATTGTAGTGGGATCCTTCGTCTTTTTCCCTGATTTCTTAATGCATAATTCTTTTATTGTTTTAGCATATATTGGTATTTCTTTAATTGCCTTCAACAAAGGAATTTTTACATAAGCATTTTTTAACTCATCTAAAATATCAAATTCAGGAAGGGTTATTTCTTTTTGTTGTTCCACTAACCTTTCAGGATAAGGTGGTGTTTGAGTTGTAATCGTTTTTCTTTTCTGAATTTGTATTTCAGTTTGTGATGTTTCTGATGATTCTCCTTGTTTAGTTGGTTCTTCTACGATTGGGGAGAATCCTTTTTAAGCACCTTGCCAGACCTTAAATGGACATCATTTAGAGGAAGAATAGAATATGTAGGAAAATATGCTGCTTCCTCTACAGTGTATGCAAACTTGTCCACTTTGTTATTCGGATTTGACACTGGTTGGGCTGGTAATTGAGTTGGTCTGGGTTGGTTTGAGGGTAGCTATAACTGTTGTTGTTGAGTCAACAATGGTGGTGGATTCTGTTGTTGAAATGGCATGGATGTGGATATGCAGAATTTTGTTGCGGAAATGGCATGGACTGTGGATATTGTGGATATGGAAATGGTTGTTGGTATTGTTGTTGGTAATGTTGTTGATATTGTTGAGATGGTTGGTTTCCATAACCATATCCTCTCCAACCTTGTGCAGGTTTTTGTGGATATTGCTGTGGAGGCCCAGCTTGCCATGGAATTGGAGGAGTCCAAATATTTTGAGGTGGATAGAGGTAATTTTGTTGAGGGAATTGTTGTGGATTTTGTTGAGGCATCCTAGGTTGCCATGGTCTTCGTGGTGCTACATAATAAAAACCTTCTATTCCTGGCACTTCTTCCATTGAGTTCATTTGTAATTCTTTCAATCTTAGATAGTTTTTTGTGGAATGATTTTCTGTACAAAGACCACATACTTGAATACTATCCAAAGGGCATTCTCTCAATGGATTTTTCTTTCTACATTTGGAACAAAAGATTGCTAAAGCTTGTTCTTGTTCTTCTTTCTTCTTGTTTGCCTTAAGAACATCCACTTGTGTTCCTAATGTACTTAAGAGGTCTGTTTTGAAGTTTTCCAATAAGCTCCCTATTTAAGCTCTTGTTATCCCTCCTGCAGCCTACTTTGCTGCTTTTGAACTTACTTCTCGTTTTCCAGTTTTTGATCTTCCTCTAGAATATTTTTGACATAACTCAACAATTTCTTCGAATGGCAGGTTTGAAATGTCTCCTTTACCCATTACATTCAAAATGTCAAGGTATTCATCCCTTACACCCTTGAGAAAGATTGTTCAAATGGTGTCCTGATTTAAAGAGTGTTGTTTAGATTTTTGTAGATTATATGCAAATCTTTCCAAATATTCCTCTAAACTTTCATCTTCTTGTTGTGTCATTCTGAAAACATCTTCCTTGGAATCTCTAGATCTACAATAAGCTTGATATTTTTTAGGGAAGACTGATCTCATCTCATCCCAAGAATTTATTGTTTGTTCTCCTAAACCCATGAACCATTTTAAAGTTGCTGTTTTCAATGTTGCAGGAAAAAGACGAAGTTTATGAATGTCATCAGTGTATCCATATGTTCTACATAGAATATCAAATTCGAACATAAAATCATTGGGATCTTATGTGGACATTTCATAAAAATTTGGAAATAAAGAAGGTGGAATATTTTTCATTTTCACTTCTTCTCCTAATATTGCACTTGTGTCTACTATTGGAAAGCCAAAGGTAGCCTCATGATCATTACCATCTTCTTGTCTTTTCCGATCATTTTCCATCTTCCTATCATTTTCTTGTTTTGCCTCCTCCTCTCTTTTCCTTCTCCATTCCCTTTGTTGTCTTTCATACTCAATTCGTTGTTCAGGAGTGAAGATAACAGGTCCATGTCCTTCTTCTGCCATAGACTTAGTTGTTTCAATTTTGGGAGAAGATTCAGGTTGTTCAAAGACAGGTTGACTTATAGATGGAAAAACAGGCGGTTTTCCTTTGATAATTTCCTTTTGTTTTCCTGAAGTTGATGGTTTTTTTTGTTTTTATTCCCAAGATAACAAAGTTTGCCTCTCAATCAAAGTTAATCTTTGGCGAGTTCTTTGTTTTTCTGCCAATTCCTCAATTATTGGATTTCTAGTAACTGGGGTGTTTGATGATCCTATCTCTACTTGTGGGGGGTTTTTAATAAATCTACCTTGAGGATCTCTAAATCTAGGAATAAAGAAACATAATTAAAGAAAATGAATGAAACTAATGTTTTTGTTTGATTTGGATTTTATCTCTCTATTGACTATGCCTATATTTGCCTCCCCGGCAACGGCGCCAAAATGTTGAGCTAATTTGTGTACCTAAATTAGCACAATTATTTCTTATCAATCCAGGTTGTTTATGCTTTGAGGCAAGTTCACTATATGTGAAGATCAGATATAATCAAACCTTGAAAGATAAGTTATTCAAAAGCTTAAAGAAATACATCCTACAACTCTAATTCAATTAGTTTAAAGCAGAGGAAAAATATTGAGATGGTTCTTGACTCAAGAAGTCCACCTTTGCCTCAACTACCACTTCGTGAATCAGAGATTAAAATCAAGAACTTAAGATGGATAAATTGTTAATGAAAGAAGCTCTTAACTTAAGAGACACATAAATTATTTCATCATAATTTATTCATCTCAATACCAAAATCACAATAAGAAACTACTTGCATTCAAACCAAAGAAACTAGTTTTAATTCTCATTTTAGTAGAAGAGATGCTCAACTTGAACACTTGTTTTTCTCCAACTTAATAAAGTGATGAATAAGCTAAGAACTAAAGAAATCAATCACCATGCATGAACCATAAAGAAATCTGAAATAAAGCTTTGAAAAACCAGTTCTACACTAAACAGATTACAAGAAATAAAACTAGTTAACAAGGAAGTGTACTTAGCTTGGAGTGGGGGCCCTCCACCCTTGCCTTGCACACTTGAGAAGTGATATCCAAAGCTCAAATAAATTACACATCCATAGCATTGAACATCAAAATAATAATAGCACAAGTCTTCAAATTAACTCCTCAATCCAAAAGTGTCACAACATAAAAGTATAATAAGTCAATACATAAGCCATCAAAGTTGTGGCTTTTAAATAAGGAGTCTCATGAAACAAACTGATCTATATTCACTCTAAAAAACCCATCTACTCTAATCCATCTATGCAAGTCGAATTCACTACTCCCATCCCAAGAAATATGACCAATCCGATAGAATCTCAAAACTGCCCTATTTCTATGGGATTTCTGAATGACTAGTCATGATTGACTAGCACCGAATGGGCCTAATAAAGCTTGTTCTGTTCGAACTAAGCATAGGTGGCATAGTCCTAGTTCCCAAGCTTTCCATTCATGTATTAAATTCGTGCCCAAGTTTCCTATAACCACATCAACCATAGAGTGATTACGAGAATTTCTGAATCTGCCAAATTTGCACTTAAAATCAAACTTTCATAAAAACTTTAGAAATTGACAAATTAAAGCTAAATACCTGAATGGATATCAAATATACATCAAAATAGAATGAATGAAGTGAAAATAGATGATAAATAGATGGATTAGTAAGTTTCTTAGAGCAAAATAAGACCAAAACTAAGGCCCAACAGTGATATGATGAGAGTTGATCGAGAAAGATACGTGAAGTATGTAGTAATGGAACTAAATGGTCTGAATGAACCTGTAATGTTTACCAACTCCATCCTTGGGAACTATAGTTTCAATGTTTATGCTACAGAAACCTGTTTTGATAATTCCATGCAGAAACAGTTGAAGAAACTTTGACATACACTTAGTTGGAAGCTCCCTCCCATAATCCAACTGATGAACTATCCTATATTATAGTAGATGATAGGACTAATTTCGTAGATAGTAGTTCAATTGATGTAACATTAGATTCTATATTTTGGACACTATATTTTTAACGGCTCTAACTGCCTTCAAGGTGCAGGTGCTGGGAGCATTCTCATTGACCCGCAAGGGAACCAACATTTGATGGCCAGCCAGTTGGAGTTCGCATGCATCAACAATACAACAGAATATGAAGTCTTGCTGCAGGGCCTAAAGAAAGCCATTGATATGAAGGTAAAAAATCTTATAGTTTTTGGTGACTCATAGATAATCGTGGATCAGGTAAGGAAAAGGATACATTTCAATTCACCACACCTCGTAAGGTACCAACATGAGGTATGGATCTTAATTGATAGTTTTGGTTCTTTTAATATCACATAAATACCTCGAGGGAAAAACCAAGATGCTGATCTGATGGCTAGTATGGCTGCTAAACTTTTTCCTGATTTTAGATTGAAGAAAAATAAATGTTATGTTGAATTGATCTTCAGACCATCCATGCCGGATAACATCTCAAATTGGTAGGTGTTTGAAGATGATGAGCAAATCCTTGAGTTCTTGCAATGCGAGAAGACATTCAAGAATACAGTCATTGGTGAAAAGGAGCATGACAGGCTTATCAACGAGAGGGAAGATGAGGAAAAGGATTAGCCTAATGTGATTTCCAAGTCGGTTGTTAATATGGAGCACTTGTATGACTTGCATGATAAATTCAAGAAGCTGACTAACTGCAAAACTCATAGCTCATTCATGAAGTATGAATCGGTCAACCTTGGAACCAAAGAAGACTCCAAAAAATGTCAATCTAGGCTTGGGGTGCTCTTCACAAGAAAAGGATGCATTTGTCAAGCTATTTAAATAATAAAAGGATGTCTTTGCATGCACATATGGAACCTAAAAACCTTTGATACAACATTATGCAGCATGTAATTCCTTTGGAAAAGGAGGCTAGGCCCTACCAACAAAAGCTTCGTAAGATGCATCCAAGCCTAGAACCATTGGTGAATAAATAATTAAAAAAAAATTTGGATGCTAAAATCATCTTTCCTGTTAGACACACACACTGGGTAGCCAATCTCGTGCCAGTAAGAAAGAAAAATGGGGGCATCATGTTGTGTATCGATTTTAGAAACTTGAACAAAGCATTGCAAAAGGATAACTACCCTGTCCCTTCTATGGAACACATTCTACAGTGCTTATCAGGGTTTGAAATGTTGTCCTTATTAGACGGATTTTCAGGATACAATCAAGTGTTAGTATCTAATGGGGATCAGCTTAAGACAACCTTCAACACTAAATGGGGCACTTACGCATATCATAAAATGCCTTTTGGACTTATTAATGAAGGTGCCACATTCCATAGAGCTATGGATATATCTTTTTGAGGGTTGATTAACAGATCAATAGTAGTATACATGGATGACATTACAGTGTATTCATATCATAGAAGGGATCAAAGTTGTCACCTGAAAAAAATTGTCAAAAGATGTCGAAGATACAGGATATCATTGAATCCCAAGAAGAGAATCTTCGCAGTCACAAAGGGGAAACTACTAGGTCACATCCTCTCTAAAGAAGGGATTGTTATTGATCTTGAAAGAATAGAGACTATCATGAGAATACAACCCATTGCAAATAAAAGAGCAATGCAATCTTTCCTCGGGAAGATCAATTTCGTTAGGAAATTTGTCTCATGTTTCACTGAAATAGTGTGCTCCATGCAATTAATGATGAAGAAAGACGTTGTGTATAAGTGGATCAATGAAGCTAAGAAAGCGTTTCAGTGAATCAAGGAAGCCATCATTGAAGCTCCCGCATTGGTCAGCGCCGATTTCGGTAAGGAATTCTTCTTGTACACTTTTGATTCTGATGTTTCATATGCCACAATACTCACTCAGAAAAATAACGAAGGAAAAGAAGTCCCTATTTCTTATATGAGCTCTATTCTCCAAGGGGAAGAACTCAACTACCCAGACATGGAGAAATAGGGATTTGTAGTTTTCAAGGCCGTAAAACATTTTCACCCTTATTTACTAAAGGCTAGGACCAAAGTAATCATTCCCCATCCCGTTGTAAGAGCCCTCTTTGTGCAGAAGGAAATGGGTGAACGAAGAGGGAATTGGATAACCACCCTTCAAGAGTTTGACCTCGAGATTAAGCCAACACAAATAGTTCAAGGGCAGGGACTTTGCAGGCTAGCAGTAGAAGCCTTGGTGGATAAAGATGGGGCATCCGAAGAACCAGAAATGCACAGCATGCTATATCCACATATGGAATTCAGGGAGGAGCCCCTATGGATTAACGAAGTGCTAATGTATGAGCGAGAAACATCGGAAGCCCTTTTGGACCCTGAGTCATGGTACTGTGACATATGCTTCTATCTAATGCAGGGATCATGTCCTGAACACATGGATGCATCACAAAGGAGAGCACTCAGATTGAAATCCAATCAGTATCATTTGGCCAATAACATATTATACAGAAAAAATTATGATGGAATCTGGTTGAGGTGTTTGGAAAAGGATGATGTCGACCATATCTTGGAAGAAATGCATGATGGCCCAGTAGGTGGTCACTACGATGGACAGACCATTGCTCACAAAATATTAAGAGCCAGACATTACTGGCCCACAGTGTTCAGAGACTTGCATGCTTATGCCTAGAAATGCAAGGCATGTCACACTGTCCCAGGACGAGAAAGAAAGACAGTTGTTCCCCTTAGGCCCGTTATGGTTTATCGCTCGTTCCATCAATGTGGCCTATATGTCATAGGCGAGATCACTCCAAACTATTCACAATAGCATAAGTACATACTCACACCGACCGACTACTTCACCAGATGGACCAAAGCCATCCCTCTTTGGAAGGTAAACGAAGATGAGGTAATATCATTCATTGGGAAATTCATTATCAACAGGTATGGCATCTTGACGCTCTCATATTTGATAATGCTTCTTACTTTGCATCATTGAAATTAACTGAATTTTCTATTGATAAATAAATCCACATAAGGTATGTAGCAAACTATTACCCCTAGGGAAATGGAGTTGCAAAGTCCTCAAATAAGAACCTCATATGCATAATTCGTAAGTCTGTAGCAGACAACTAGAGGAACTGGCACAATGCTCTAACAAATGCCCTTTGGGCCGATAGGGTCACCCCAAAATTGGCCTTCGGAAACTCCCCATACTTCCTCGTCTATGGACAGGAAGCCATCCTGCCTCCCAACATTATTCTTCCCTCTTTACAGCTCTCCCAAGCTTCAAGAGGAACCCCCTTTGCCTTACTTCAAGAGAGGATCAACCAACTGATGAGGTTGGAGGAATTGAGAGATAAAGCCAGAAATAAATTCAAGAATCACCAAATGATTGTAAAAAGATGGTTTGATCATCATCTGGTAGGAGATAAAGACTTCCAAATAGGAGAGCTAGTCATTTTCTATTGATCCAAGGTTTACTTGGAAGTAGAGATAATTGGTTCACCCAGTGGTTCGCCGTTTGTTGTGGCCACAACCACCCTATCAAAACTTGCCTTGGAAACAATTTTGAATGGGCCCCCTAGAAGTTAATCTTGCATCTCTTTGAATGATCTGTTTTGCCTGAGGGATTTAGCTCTCTGGGGAGTCAAATCTTCAATTCACAAATGGTTAAAGCCCCCTTAATAAATCCCTCACATATAACCTTGTTTAAGCCCTTCATTCATATGTTCATCGGGATTTATTTAACCCACAAAACCTTCCATCGCATTGTTATTCCCGTCATAGCTCTTTATAGTGGAAATGCTAAAAAACATGCGTAAATCCCCTTTTTCACCTATTGCAATCAACACTAAGACTTAGTGTTCACGTTATCTTCCAAACTCGACGGTAGTATTAACCCAAATTCATATATTTCGGGTTTAGAGCCATATAGCATATGATAATCAGTGGGGTCCCAGGGATTATATATATATGGCGCGCCACTATCCTTTGGACCCGACGACATTATTAACCATATTCTATATATATTGTGTTCGGAGCTATATCGCATATCGCTATCGGCCAGGCCCAACTCTTATATATATAAAGGCGCGCCACTGTTTATCGGACCTGATGGTTTTATTAAACACGATATACATGTTTCGGGTCTGGGACCCCATCGTTTATCGCTATCGGCGGGGTCTATATATATGGCACACCATAATTACCCGGACCCACCGATGATTATAGAGTCGGGCATATAAATTTTCAAGTCCAGCCCAACGGCTAGACTCGGGTTTTTCCGTGTTTTCCTGTGTTCTTTGATAATATGCTGGGGTCGGGGTTTTTCAAAGAGGAGTCTTATGTGGTGGACCTGAAAGGATTATGAACCATAACATATATGTATGTTGGGTCCGGCCAATCGAAAGGTGCAATCAGCATAGCTTTAAGCCCAAACACATGGCATGATGCGATGCGAAATGGCAGACCCGATAGTGTATAGGCCCCCATCTATCATATTTCAAGTCCATATTTTTGGTTCAGTTCTGTGTTTTACAATGATTTTCAATGAAAGCTGAGTTTTCGCTTGCGGGACTTAATCGATGCATGATTTATAAAAAAGCGGCCAATTCTTTCACATTTATTCCTCTTGATGTTATAAACACTTCATGAAGGCAATATTGGTGCTTTTAAGCAATTTTATCTTATTTATATAAGCATGATTGGTGTCTATTATCTCTACAGGTGAGGAGTAAAGGATGCATGAGTGGATCTGGAGAACTCACATATGCGGATGTGTTCCATTGAAAGTGATCAGATATTGATCTAGGACTTCAATGATAGCTCAAATTTCAAAGTGTTCGAAAGAGTGTCAAACCTAAACGACTGGATAGATCTCGTCTTCTTGATTCTGACGTCGTGAACGGTTTGAAAAACCGACACCGTATGGAGGAGTTATCGCATTTTGAAAAAGTTTAGTAAACTGCAATTTTCAAGAATAATTTTATTTTTGGAAATATTAAAAAAAAGAATATTTCGAGGAATATTCCTTGGAATATTCTCTCGAACATTTGTTGGAATGTTCCGTTTGGTTGACCAATCAGAGGCTGACACGTGGCAAGCCCGAAGGCCACCACATGGCCCTAAATTGGCATATTAAAATTTTGGGGTCAGGCGGGATCGAACCTGTGACCTCTCGCAAGCAAATAAGCACTCTAACTGTCTCCACTACAGGTTGTTTCTTAACAGTCTATGGTTGCGCGTTATATTTGTTATGTTACGGTTTGTGGTTTGGGAATAGACTGTTAGTGGTCCCAAAATTGTGTTCATATGCGCCAATTCCAAAACTCGCCAGCAGTTAACGTTAACAAACGTTATCCCTAACCGCTGATGGGAATAGCGGTCACATGCACGCTCAGGCTGATGGTTACAGTTAGTTAACCCGTCAGCTTAACCATATCTGCCCAGATAAACTGGCCATGTGCGTGTCTTCCAGCAGTTATGCCAACGGTTACAGTTAGCCGGCGGTCAGGCCTAGCAGACCTCCAAAATTGGCATGAATTGCCAAATTTAACTCCAGATAACTGTAATTCACTGTAGTTTTGCCAGATTTGGTGGAGTAATTCTAGGAGAGACTGAGTAAATGAACTCAAGAGGCAATTTTCGACCTAAGAGAGTGAAAGAAGAGTCTACCTAGGCTAATTTGGGCCTTCTGAAGCCATTGGAATAGTCCAGAGAAGCTGAAGAAGCCATCTTCAAGGAGTTTTTTGTCCAAGGAGATTTTGGAGCTCAAAGCCACCAGGGGTTGGAGGCTGTTGCAAGAGCTACCAATATCCATTCTTAGCAAATAAACAATCATTCTTTACTGTAATGAACCTTCTGAATCCAATGAAGGTGTTTTTAGAAGCATTTGGAGACTTCTAAAGGCTGAGATGCTGAAGAGAAGTTTCAGGCAGCCCAGAGCCAACCGTGGAGGAAGGCCTAGATCGGGGATGTAGTGCTCGTTTTGAGAAAATGAACAATCATTTGTTGATGTCAGATATGTGATGGAGATATTAGTATATATTTCAGAGACATTTGAATCATTCTAAAGGAGTATGTGCCATTAAGAAGCTCAGGGAAGTTCAGTGCACCTACTGAAGGAATCAAGTCCAAGGGAGCCTAGATCTACTTGCACAATAAGGACAGCCATGACAGGGATGTAGATGGTTTTTTAAGCCCATTGTTTCAGTTCAGTAACCTCTGGAGTTGAGTGTGGAACTTGTAAAATAATTCAAGCCATAATCCCAAAGAGTCAAGTCAAGTTGATAAGAGCTCACAGAGACGTAGCCCATGAGATCGGGGTTAACTCCTTATTAAATTTGTTGTTATGTGTGATGTTTATTTGCTGCATTATATGTCTGATATATGTGTTTAATATCAGAAGAAACAAATCAAGTTAAAGCACTTAAATAGATGAAAAAAAACAAACACATACACCTGTTTCAAGTATATAATTCCGCAATTGTCAACATAAGCTAGATCATGTTTGTTTAAGTTTTGGAGTGGGAGGTTCTTGTAAGCATGACACGTTGTTCAAACCCTCATTTCAGATCAGAAAGAGCTAGCCTTTGGCATCCTTGGTCGGTTTCCAGGTGTTGCCTGTATATTCCGAAAGCAAAACTGCCCCAGATCTCATCATGAAGAGATGACACACAATCATCCTCTTGTAATCAACATCTATTCATTTCCCCAGGAAATGAAGCACTCCAATGACAGAAAATGCCCTCTATGTGTCAGCAGTGACACCGATTGTTCTACATCTATGTATTCTAGTCTATATATCGAAGAGTCATTTCCAGTTGCATTAATATTCCCTCTGGATAGGAGAAAGGGAATTTTTTTTGGCAGGACACAAATTTGATTTATTATGAATAAAGGAAACTGTTTTGGTTCAATGAGGAGCCTTTTTGTTTCAGATTTAAGATCCTTTGCTTTCATGTGTTTTGAGACAGGATGTTGATTCATGGCATAAATGCAAATGTGTTTTTTTTTTTGTGCAATTTGATAACCATACAACCTACAATTAGCCTTGTTTGTTTGAATTTAATTCTTCATCATAGTTAGTTCATAAGTAGTACTTGATTTGAAACTATGCTGGACATCAGTTGCAAGCTTTTCTTCCATAAATGGAATGTGTATTCCTGTATGAATGATTGGATTGCAATTAAGAATTAATGCAGCCTCGTTCTTATGTGAACCAGTAATTGATTCATTTAGACTTGGAATTCATGTATGATGTTTAACCTCTCTTTTTCATGCTCCTGTAGGATAGATTAGGATAGTTAGGACATAGAATAGAGTAGTTAGAAGAAGTGTACATAGGATTCAATACATAGCGGTTAGATGTTTTATTTTGTTGATGTAATTGAAGCCTTCTTCCCAGAAGCAATCTTTCAACTCATTTAACGGTTTACAGGGTCCCTTAAAACCCATTGGAACTAGCCATCCCAAATGAAAGCAGGTCTAATTGGGGCTTGCGATCGGGTCAGTTCCTTTGTTCGTATATTGAAATTCCACCATGTCAACATTCTTATTAGAGCTTTATAACTTAGATTTGTGGTATTTACAATATAAACCATACATAAATATGTTCAAATACCAAAACTCATTTGCCTTCATCGGAAAACAATGAACAATACATATCCCGCATCTGATCAATCATCTCTCATGTAGCTTCATCTAGCCCAAAGTGCTTCCACTACACTTTAACCTACTCAAGTGTTTTTTTCTGTAGCATGAGATGTTTTTGTTGCGATATGCATTGGGGTTCCAGCTATAATTCGCCTTCTTTCTCCACTTGCAATACAAACCAATCAATAACATGATCAACATCCTTTACTTATCTTTTAAGCAATGAAACATGAAAAACATCATGGGCTTTCACTATCGGAGGCAGTGTAAATCTGTAGGCCTTTGGTCCAATCATCTCAAGGATCTCGAAAGGCCTACAATACTGTGGTGCCAACTTGGCACGTGATATGATCCTCAAGGAGATATTTTTGGGCTTGATGCACAAATACACATGCTCCCCAACCTAAAACTCCTTAAATACCCTGTGCTGGTCTGCATAACTGTTCTGTCTATCCTGTGATGCGTCTAGATTCTTCTTGATAACCTGTATTTCTTGTTTCATATATGTCAACATGTTCAGTCCAATAAGTACCATGTTCACTAGATCACTCCAGTTGATGGGAGTATTACAAACCCACCTATATGGTGCCTAAAAAATACTCATCCTTAATGACTTCTGATAACCATTGTTGTAAGCGAACTAGATCAATGGAAGGTACTCCTCCCATCTCCTCTGTAGATGCATGAAATACATTCTCACATATCCTCAAGTATCCTGTTGACTTTGTCTGTCTTCCCATCTGTTTGTGGATGACAAGTTGTGATGAAGGCCAACTCTGTCTCCAACCCTGCAAACATATCCTTCGAAAACTTGGAAGTGAATTTGACATCCCTGTCCAACACAATTATTTTTTTAACACAATGCAATCTCACGGTCTCCTTGATGAAAACCTGTACCACCTCACTAGCTAAATATTTAGTCTTCACTGGAATGAAGTGAGCTACCTTGCTCAACCTATCAACCAAAACCATGATAGAATCATGTTGCCTCGATGTCCTCAGAGGACCTATAATCAAATCCATGGAAATGACCTCCCGTTTCCACTCAGGAATCGAAATAGGTTGAAGTAACCCACCTAGATGATTTCATTCTTCTTTGACCTACTGACAATCCAAGGATCTAGGTATGAACTCTACCAAATCCTTCTTCAGATTCGGATAATAGTAGAACTTCTTCACTATTGTCAGTGTATTCTGATATCCTGGGTGACCTGAATATGGCTTTACATGAAACTCCCTTAAGATAATCTTCTTGATTTCATAGTCATCTGACACATAGATTTTGTCCCTAAATCTTAAAAAACCATTTGTCGTGAGATGATAGTCCACATCGTGATCTCTTGTACCTTGTTGTAACTTGTGCATAAACTCCCTATACCTGTCATCCTATTGTCCTGCCTGTAAGATCTGAACCTATGAATATCTCCCATATGATCTTACTGTTGCAACATGGTTCAAATATACTTTCCTATTGAGAGCATCTACAACCATGTTCTCCTTTCATTAATGAATCTGATCTCAAAGTCAAACTCACTAAGGGTATTCAACCATCTAGCTTGCCTAGAATTCAATTGTGTTGATCGCTCATCGACACAAAGCTCCTGCCAACAAGATAATGTCTTCACATCTTCAAAGCATGAATCATAGTTTCCAACTCAAGATCATGAGTCATGTAGTTCTGCTCGTGCTCATTCAATTTTCTGGACTCATAGCATACCACCTGTCCCTCCTACATAAGGACTCCACCAAGCCCTATCTTTCGAGCATATGTACATGCTGTTAGTGTCAGTCTTTCCAGCCTTCCTCCAGTGATCAAATATGCTCTTACAAAGTGGTTTCAGAGTGTTAAGGTCAAATTTTGTCATTTCAAAAAAGTTTTCAACCAAAATTTGGTCACTAGGCATTAGGTCTACGGTTTGTTTTCACTCCTTCTAAAGTTGCCAAAATGTCATTCTATGTCATCATTCAGCTGAGTCTATCATCATTCATAGGGTTTTCATTATCATGTCAGTGTCTAATGAGTCATTTTACACCTTGTTCATGCTT
>APFE030304030.1:51668-69270 GCA_000404065.3 Pinus taeda
TTTGATGTTTTCTACTGTTTAAAGAGAATTCAAATTCATTGTTTTCTCTCTTTAGCCTTCTCTCTTTCATTCCTAACCATTCACTTCAGTTAAAGACATCAGCACGACCTCCTACCTCGCCCCGAAGACTCCCCTGCAGAAACTGTGTCCCATACCCGCAGCCAAAATTTGCCCTCTCCTCAACTTGCCACCAAAAAACCCAAAAACCCCAAAATCAAATTCTTTTATCAGTTTACTAGCCTAATATCAGTGTTACTTTGTTGGTCATCTCCCTAATTGAAAATTTTCCAAGAGAGACTGGAGAGAGCCTTCTCCTGCCCCGTAGGGCTAGCTACGAGGCTAAATGGTTTGATGTAGCCTTGAGGTTTGCCTTTCTCAGTCTGAGGTGAAATTTCAAGCGCTAACAGATGGGTTGAAAGAAACTGGGCTGACAAGATCCAAGGGAAAATCTCCATCAGGTTCTGTGGGAAAGGGTACTTCACATTCCACTTTGAATCCAAAGAGGATAAGGACTTAATATTCAGAAACGGGCCCTATTTCATGGACTCCAGGGGTCTCTACCTCAACAAATGGACTCCAGACTTTGACCCTGAACTGGATGTCCCCAGTGCTGTCCCGGTATGGGTCCGTCTCCCTCACCTCCCTCTCCATTGCTGGGGAGATGAGTCTGTTCTTGCCATCGGGAATGCAATGGGCAAATACATCGATCGCAGTGAACCAAAAGATAACATGCAGGCCTGCGCAAGGTCTACCAGAAGCAATAAAACTCAAAGTGGACAAATGGAGCCATATCCAACAGTTGGACTACGAGCAGATTCCTTTTAAATGTAAGGTATGTCACGAATATGGACACTTTGCCAATAGATGTTCTAAACTTGTTGATGCAGAGAGCGGCGAACAAGAGGGCCATTGGGAAACGGTCAAAAAGAAGAAGTCTGCCCCACCACCCAAACCCTCTCTGGAATCAGATCCTCCAGCTCCCTCCGCTTCTCAACCCTCTTCTTCCTCTCCTCCTTCATCTATCTACCCACCCCCAGATCCGCCAATCCATTCTTCCTCTAATCCCTTCCTTGTCTTATCTTCCCTTGATCCATCTTCCATGGATCCTCCTCAACCCCCCCTGAACCTTTTCGAGCCCTCTGATCCCCCTCCCTCTCTGATCATCTCATTGCAAGCCTCTTTAGAACCCTCTCTTTCTAGGCATACCAGAAGCAGCACTAAAGAACTTGGAACTGCCAGCGATACCTTTAAGAAGCCTGGACCTGGTAGAAAATCAGCTTAAGCAACATAGGGACAAGAACGCCAGAAAGATATAACCATGGGAACTCAAACCCCAATAGAGTCTTTCATTCAGGGGCATCAAGAAAAAGAAACAAGTTACAAAGATCAAGAGAGGCGAGCACCTCTCCGTGCGCCAAATATCCAATGATGAAAATACTGTCTTGGAACAGTAGGGGGTTAGGGCACCCCTCCAAAATTTTCGCCCTCAGAGATTTAATCCACAGTGAAGAGCCAGAAATCTTATTGATTCAGGAAACGAAACAGGATCAACAAGTAATGAGAGGCATTATAGACCAACAGAAACAATACAAAGGGTGCGTCAGCAATGCAAGAGGAGCTTCGGGAGGCATCGCCACCCTATGGGATCACAACAAGTGGAACTGCGCTTGAGTAAATCTACATCAGCATTGGATCAGAACCGCGCTGGATAACAGAACAAATAACCAAACTGTAATTATTTATAATGTGTACGCCCCCAACCACTACAGAGAAAAGGAAATCTGTTGGGGCGATCTTAAGGCTAGTATTGATGGTGAGCTAAGCTTAAAAATCATAGTGGCAGGTGACTTCAATCTCATTCTTCATGCCAACGAAAAAAGGGGAGGCAACGTTTCTCCAGATCCCTTCAGAGGCCAGCTAGAGGCTATCATTCAAGACCACAATCTAGTGGACGTTGCCCCAAAAAATCGCAGGTACACATGGAGCAACCACATACTTGGATTTGGCAACATAATGGAACGGCTGGACAGGTTTCTAATCAACATTTCTTTTCTTTCCTCCTTCTCCGTAGGATATGCCAATGTTCTCACCTTATCAGCCTCTGATCACTATCCCATTACCCTCACGCTGGAAACTCACTGTCCCCTTGGGCCCATTTCGTTTAAATACAGCCCTCTCTGGAATGGGGCTCCAGCAGTAAGAGAAATAGTTCAAAGAACTTGGAATCAACATGTAGAAGGATCCCTAGGTTTCATTTGGGAAACCAAACAAAGAAAAGTCAAACAGGCTATCAAAGAATGGGCAAAGAGTCAATTATAAGGAACCCAAGGAGACCAAAAAGAAAGTTAAGAGCGATCTAGAGAATATCCAGAGAATGATAGAAGAACATGGCTTCTCACAACAGAGTATGGAGCAAGAAAGGATTCCCTATTCTCAACTGAGTCACGTAAACAGGGAAGAAGAATCCAAATGGCGGCTAAAATCTAGGCAACTCTGGCTCCAAGGTGGAGATAAAAATACAACATTTTTTCATAAGCAGGCCACAGCTCGAAAACTCAAGAATAATGTAAGCTTAATCTTGGATAAGGAGGGCAATCCGCAAAACACCCAAGAGGCCATTAGAAACGCTGCTACTGAATACTACAAAGATCTGCTTACCGAAACCAAAGGAGAAGAGGATTATGTTGACCTTCTTCAATACTTACCCAAAGGCCTCAACAAGGATATGAATGACAGCCTGAATAAAGAAATTGAAGAAGAGGAAATAAGAAGTGCGATTTGGACTCTGAATCCTGACAAGGCTCCCGGGCCTAATGGATTCCCCATATGTTTCTACAAGGCGTTCTGGGGTTTAATAAAAAAGGATCTAATCAAGATGATCAGGTGGATTTAGCGGAAGGGTAAGATAGGTGGTTACACCAATGCCACTTTCCTTGCCCTCATCCCTAAAGAAAATCGACCCTCCTCTTTCTCTCGGTTTAGGCCCATATCCCTCTGCAATTCCTCATACAAAATCTTGTCCAAAATCTTAGCATCTCGACTCAAACCTCTCCTCCCCTCTCTGATTTTTGAAAATCAAGGAGGGTTCTTGCCCAACAGACAAATCACTGATTCTATTCTTCTTGTGCAAGAAGTCATTCACTCGAGTCTCTCCAGGAAGGAGAAAGGATTCATCCTCAAACTTGACTTGGCCAATGCATTTGATAGAGTTAGGCACTCCTTCCTCTTTGCTGTTTTAAAGAAGATGGGGTTTGAACTGCCCTTCCTTAGCCTTATCTCTGCATGCATCTCTGGGCCATGGATCTCTCCTTTAGTCAATGGAAGACTGGGTGAAACCTTTCAATCCTCCCAGGGTCTCAGACAAGGCTGCCCCCTCTCCCCTTATCTTTTCATTCTCATGGCAGAATCCTTTAGTCAAGCTCTGAACCACAACAGAAGAGTGGGTCCCATTACCGGTATAAAATTCGGGAATGGAGCCAAGAATATCAACCACTCACAGTTTGCTGACGATACCTTGCTCATTTTAGGAGCCTCCACCACCATAGCATGGAGGTTCAAGATTCTTCTTGATCAATTTATGGGGTTCTCTGGAGGCCTGATCAACCAACCAAAAAGCTGTATTTATGGATGGAATGCTCCAAATCAGGTCATTCACAACATTGCAAATATTTTTGGAGTCTCTTGCATTTTAGATTGGACTCATTTCTCTTAAGCCTAGGACCTTTGAAAGCAGGAACTTGGGACAGTATCATTGACAAGATGAAGAGGAAAGTTTAGCAATGGGGTTCAATGTGGCTCAATCCAGCAGGCCGTCTCATCCTTCTTAAATCAGGTATCTCTTCTCTACCCCTCTATCGCTTTTCTCTTTTCCAAGCCCCAGCTTCCTTTCTCCACAAAATGGAAGTTGTTCTCCGCCATTTTCTCTGGCAAGGAGGGAAAAATGACAAAAAGAAATTCAACCTTGTCAGTTGGAAACAAGTCGTTCAGGCACAGGACAGAGGAGGTCTCGGTATTAGGTCCCCCACTTTTACTAATCTTGCCTTCGGAGGGAAGATTGTTTGGAGGCTCATTACTGGCCCTCCTGCGTGGTGGAAACGGGTTCTGGAAACCAAATATTTGAACTCCCCCAGACAACAGCTTCTAGACTTTGATATCCCCAATAGGGACTCCTCAAAAATTTGGCGACTATGCAAAAAAGCTATTCCTCTCATGATTCAGAATATTTCAAAGTTCCTATGGGTGGAACTAGCATAAACATTGGGGCTGATAAAATCTTGGGACAGCAGCCAATAAACAGGCATGATGAAGCTATTCCTATTCTGACTTTCCTCGACAACATGGGGATCTTTTATCTGGATCAAATCTCTAGATGGGATCCTTTGTCTTATATCTGGCTTGGATGGACCTTTCCTGCTATCCCCAGTGAACTTAATTTCAGTCTATCCGCTCTTGTGTCTCTGCTCCACAGTAAAGCCCCCATAAAAAAAATGAGAAGGACGGCTTCCGTTGGGACCCCTCAGGATCGAACTACTCTATTCAAGCAAGACACCAGCATATCAGTTATAACACCTTTCCCATGCCATTATGGAACCACTGGAGAATCGTTTGGAAATCAGAGGCGCTACCCAAAATCAAATTCTTTACATGGGCCCTTCTAAAGGGGAAAATCTTAACAGCAGAGAACCTGCAAAAGAGGGGTATTAACGGCCCATCTCGCTGCCCTAACTGCTGTGGCGCTGAAGAAACTATGCACCATCTTTTTGTCGACTGTCCCTATGCTGTGGACTGTTGGAAAAATTTATTCCTCATTGATAAGTTACCATGGACTGCCCAACAATCTATAGGGGAAGTAATTCTTGCCTGGAAAAAGAGCTGTCCCTGGGGCAGTAAGGGAAGCAACCTAGTGAAGAGAGTATGGAATACTCTCCCCTACACCATGCTGTGGAGTATCTGGCTAGCAAGAAACCGGAGAATTTTTAAGGATAAAAATTCGGCGTCAAGAATTGTAAGTAACAAGGCAAATAATCTTGGTCTCGAAACGATTTCAGTCAAAACCAATAGTAACATTGATGTAACAAAGTACAGTGTTGAGGAAAGAAGTTTCATTAGTTACATCTTAGATAAAAACAACAGCATTCAGAAAGGCAATACAGGGAAAGCTCAACGCAGTCAGAAAACCCATTCATGGAAAATCAGGTTAAGAGAGGAGGAGTTTGCCAACTGGTTACAAAATTGCAACAGCTATTACCTCTTCTTTGACGGAGCATCTAAGTCAAATCCAGGAATAGCTAGAGCAGGAGGTTTGATCCTAAATGCTAATGGGGAATGCGTTCTCTATTACGGATGGGGTCTTGGGAACTTATCCAACAATAGGGCAGAAACGTTGGCTCTTTATCAGGGGTTAATGCAGCGCAGTAGGCTAGGGATAAGAACAACAAAGATTTTTGGAGATTCCTTGGTTGTCATTAGCCTTATGATCCAACAAAAAGAGTCTCCCAACATCCTCCTTCAGCAGGTTATCCAGAGATGCCAGCTCTTGAACCAAACAATGGGCAACCTGCAGTATCATCACATCCTCCGCAACCTTAATAAGCATGTTGACAGACACGCCAACAAGGCTTGCGAAAGGATTATGGGCATCTTATGATGCAATGCTGAGGAGAGTCATCAACCTCTGCCATGACCCGATTCTGTTTACCTTGCAACAAACCAGTTTTCACTGACATAAAGAAGTGGTCTCAGGCCTTCCAAACATCCATCAAATCCTTTAATTGTAATAGGATTTGGCGCAGATCCGATTCCCCCAAAGCTCTGCTCCTTTTAAGTACTATCGTTACCTCCTCCCTTCACACTCTCGCCTATTTGAACTTTATGAGTAGTTTCCAAGTCACCCTTTGCCTTCCTCCGGATTCCCCTTTTTTCCCCGAGTTCGGTTCTCGTCCATCCTGCCCATCTCCATGTAATCACTCAGCGTCCTTACTTTCAATAGATCATTCGTTTGCTATCTCGCAGAACTCTGGTGGCCGAGAGGACTTGTTTGTTTCCTTACTTGTTAGAACTCATAGACAGTTCTCCACTGCTATTGATCTTCTCCAGCACATGACCCTTCCACTTCTTCAACAACTCAATCATCGGTCTGTAAGAGGCAGCTAGGCGGAAGAGCCCACCGTGGTTCTGAATCATATGAAGAACTTCTCCAACAACAAAATCCCAAATCCTTCAAGCGCCAACCATAAAGAAGGTGAAGAAATGCCGGAGGTATACATAGCACGACATAACAACCACATTAGTATGGATCAGAAATGATTTGCCAATGTCAATTTTTGCTGCTCCAATTTGTAAGAATCTATTCCTGTCGAGAATTTCTTAAAACTAGAATAAACAAGATTAAGGAGATCTTCCTGCTATGTAACTCCTCAGATCCTGACTTACTTCGGCATCTATTGTATTTCAGGGGTCCTGATTCCCTTCCTTTTTTCAGAGATTAATATAGCAACCGAATTTGTAAAAAAAAAACATTGGAGACCGATTGCTAGACTTCTATCGAAGGCTTTTGGAAATATATGGGGGCATTATTGTTCATGTGAGGTGATTTTCTTAAGAGCTTTACTACTATTGTTTTGATGCTGATATATACATGTCAAAGCTTGTTTCATGAGGCCACATTGGAGGGTATATCTAACACGATGTGGACCATGTGTGAACATTCTTCTCATTAGTTGCTTTATCATCTTGTTAAGGCTATGTTGCACGAAACTTCGATGAACTTGATGTTGATTTTGGGTAGCATCTTATGTGCTCTAGCTCCAAAATTTTGTGGAGGGGTTAAAACACATGAGATCTCCAAGACCCAACAATCGTTTAGTGAAATTCCACCCGAATTGTGTTTTATTAAAATAGTTAATATTTTTAATGGGGTTCCTAAGTCTAAACTTGGGAAAATAAAAATATTAATGGGTATTAATGAAAATATGGGTGAGAAGCTTCTAAGTGACGAAGATCAAGTCTAATTTAATCTTCGCTGTTGATTCATCAACAGGAAAAGTATAAGAGGAGGCTTGAGGGTCAGTTGGAGATACACCAAGTTGATCAGTCAGTTCGATTTTTTTGGGGCATGGTTTGTTGAGAAAATCGAACAAGTGATTTGAGTTGCAGTGAGGGGCAGATACAGAGATTTGGATCGGAGACGAAGTTCCGAGCCAAAGAGTACGTAGCAGAGAGGTAGCTTGAGCATTAGGGAGGCAACGCGGAGGTTTATACAACCCAGGAGGGGCTCACGCAGTGCTGATGCAGTCCAGAGGGGCTCTTGCAGTGGCAGTGCAAAGTATTCGTCAGTAGTCCGAGATTTGTTGGAGAAGTGAGGTTCTTAGTCGGGAGGGTTGAATAACAGTCTTCATCCAGCAAATCGATCTTGCAGAAGAGGAGACACAGTTCTCTAGAGGTAAGACGCTGGCCCACACAGTGATTTTATAGGGACTTCGTAATGTTTGCCAGGAGGGTGTCAGGTCACTCATTGGATCAACTGTGACCTAGGGAGCAAGGTAAACCCTTGAATGTATTTCTTGTTGCTGTGATTTCTCTGTAAGGTTAGCTGGTGTGAGAGCCAACTTGTTGTACTCAAATTCTGCTTGCTTAATAATACAAACCCTCTATCTGCTGCACCGGTTCTCTCGCATTGGGTTTTCTTGGGGACGTGTTGTCCAAAAATAATAGTGTCCCTTGTGTGTTTGTCTCATCTATTGTTTCAGTTTATGATCTGTATGTCAGTGTAGTTTGTAGTAGTGTTTTCATCATTGTTTATGGAATTAAATAACTTTTTATATGAAATAACAAGTAGGAGATGCTAAACTAGTGACTGGAGTATGATTTTTGTTTGTAAGATTTAGAATTTTTCACATGGTATCAGAGGGATTGTAGATCATAGGACACTTAAGCCACTAGCTGGGAGATCCAACAAATCTGCTGTAGAGAGGCAACTATCCTGAGTGACAGTGCTGTTCCAGAGCCTGAAATGCAGAGGAAGCGTGACGCAGTGCAGAAGAAGTGATGTAGAGGCTCACTCAGTGCTTGCGTCAACATTCTGAGCCAGGAGAGGGTGACGCAGTAGCCGGGAGGAGCTCACGCAATGACTGCGTCAGCTCTTTGGGCTAGCGCAAAAGCAGAGGGGCAGATCAGGCTCATGCAAAGCCACATCATCTTTTTGAACCAGGAAGGAGTGACGCAGTGGCCACGAGGAGCTGATCTAGCTCATGCAATGACTGCCCAGAGCCTGAGGAGCTCAGATTCTTCAGTTGCTGGGGTAGAGGGAGCAGTGCAGATCAGATCTGAGGTCTTGGTGGGACGCTATTGCTGCTGGTGTAGAACAGTGTTTGAGGAGACAAAGCCAAAGTAGAGGGAATCACTGCCTTATCAGATTTGTTGCCAAAGAAATCTAGATTCGGGTTGTTGAGCAGTAGCAAAGGAGGATCAGAGAGGGGTGATTCGACATTATTTGGCGGAAGGATTTTCGTGAAGGAAATCATGACTCAGAGGGAGTCTAGAGGGAACTTGTTCCTTAGAGGATTTCTAGTGTTAAAGAAATCCAGATCCGAGTTTTGCTGGGGTAGCAGCGAAAGAAGGAGATAAGAACCTGTTCGACAATCATTTGAGTAGAGATGGCAGTAAATGGACTGAGGGATTAGGACAGATTAGTTGGAGCATCCAACTTTGTCATCTGGAAGGCCAGGATCCTGGCAGTCTTGGACAAAAATCACATCAAGGATTATGCCTTGAGGACAGTTGTTGTTCCAGTCGACGCTGATCCTCTTAATAAATACAAGGAGGCTCAAGCAAAAGCGAAGTGCATGATCTTGGACGGGATCAAAGATCATGTGGTCCCACACATTGCTGAAAAGGACACAACAAGGGCAATGTGGGAGGCCTTGACGACTTTGTATGAGGGAACTTCTGTTCAACGGAAGGTGTTGTTTGAGAACTAGCTGAGACAGTAACAGATGCAGAAGGGAGAAGAAATCGATCCCTTCCTTCTTAGGTTGCAAGGGATCTGAGACCAGATAACTTTCGTAGGGTCTACACTAGATCCTGAATTCATGGTCAAGACTGCCTTGAATGCAGTCACTGAAGACTGGGAGATCTTTGAACAGAGCATCTTGAGCAGGGCTTCTTTGCCAAGTTGGTAGGAGATGTGGGCAACTCTTCGACAAAAGGAGATTAGACGGCTAACCAAGGCGGGAAGTAGCGACAAAGGAGGCAGAGCCAGGGAGGAAGAGGAGGATGCAACTCTTGCATCAACGAGATAGCAAGGGCAACAAAAGTTGAAAAATAAGTACATATCCAAAGTTAGATGCTTCAGATGTGGGGAACTGGGACATTTCGCCACTTAGTGCCCTCGGAAGAAGGGCAAGGAAGAGAATTTTGACTTAAACGATGCTCCAACGAAAGCTAACAAGGAGGACGATGAGGAGGATTGTGAAATGAGTGCTCATGCACCTCTAGAGAAGAGGTGGGGCAATATTGAGCTGTAGTCGGGAGGACAACATCGGGGCAAGATCCTTGAGGTGCCCAAACTCTTGGATCACATACGGCTACGGGAGCCCTTAATGACGGTAGCAGAATGACAGGAGTTAGTTGGTGCGAGGGATGATGGAGCAACAGTGGCAAAGCTAGAGTGCCAAAGTTGGAAGCAACGCAGTGGAATGTTGTAGCAGTGCGGGAGGCACAAAGCAGACACAACAATAGCGCAGTAACATCAGAGGGTCAACACAGATTAACAACAGAGGTAGCTTCAACATCCCGGGATATCCAGACTGACCAACTTGTTAGCTTTTGGGTGACTTTTTCAGTTGCTTATTTCTCAGCCACTGAGTTGCAGTACAACAGTTAGTAGTGCAGTGCTTTTGGCAACATGATGCAACATATTGAGAGGGAACTGTAGTACAAATGCAGCAAGTGACAGTGGCAGTGTTATAGGTAGCAATACAGGTTGCAACAATGCAGTGGATGAAGGGCAGCTGGCTGAGCATCAATAATACAGAGGACCAATGCCATGGATCAGTGTGATACTTCTATTTGGAAGTATTGCTAGAGCACATTCCTCGCTAAGAGGGAGTCTTGATTTTCAGTAGCATCAGATGTGCTCTAGCTCCAAAAATTTGTGAAGGGGCTAGAACACATGAGATCTCCAAGACCCAGAAATTGTTTGGTGGAATTCCACCCGGATTGTGTTTTATTAAAATAATTAATATTTTTAATGGGGTTCCTATGTCTAAACTTAGGAAAATAAAAATATTAATGGGTATTAATGAAAATATGGGTGAGAAGCTTCTAAGTGACGAAGATCAAGTCTAATTTAATCTTAGCCGATTAGGGACTTAATCTTGGTTGTTAATTCATCGACAGGAAAAGTATAAGAGGAGGCTTGAGGGTCAGTTGGAGATACACCAAGTTGGACAAGTCGGCTTGCCCTCTTATGGCACCCTTTCAGACCCTTGAAAAGACTATACATTTAAAGTCATTTCATTCTACGAGAAGCATAATGCGATCTGCAATAATATCAGCTCGCAATTCTCAATCTGCACAACCTTGCTCTAATTAAAAAGTGAAAAGCCAAGTTTAAGAGAGACGCTTTTGTAAGAAGATCAAAGTCTGCTCTAGCCACCTTATCTCTGTTGAAAGCAATCCGATTTCTATCTCTGATTGAAGGTGATCTAAATTACGAACCCCGTCTTTTGTTGGAGCAATCCAAAGTCTGTTGATATACTACTGTTGAAGGCCAAAATTTGTTGAAGCATATCTGAGGAGATCCGAATTTTCCTGCAGAGAATCCAAAGTCACAAATTGAGATTAGAGGTCTATTCATTAACCTAAAGTTGAGGTCCAAAGCTTGTAAATAGATCAGAAGTCCGAAGTTCGTGAAGAAAGCAGAAAACGGAACAGAGACCTAAAGTTTGTGAAGTTTGTACAAAGACCCGAAGTTTGTGAGGCAGAGGCTAAAGGCTGGTTCTCAAGTTTGAATTCTTGTTCAAGTTTGTGATTCTATTAAAAAACACTGTGAAGAGTACCCTAACACTTGTGGAGGGCTACATTGACTTTGATTTCTCTTGTTGATTTGAGGATTTCTCTAAGAAGGTTGCTGGGGTTTTCTTGACATGGGTTTTCCTAGGATAAATCTTTTGTCTCTTTTCATATTTACTGTGGTTGATCTGATAATTGCTTGATGAAGAAAGATTGAAAATAATTAAAGGAGAACATATTATTCACAAGTAATTATCAAGTAAAGGAATCTTATCATCTTTCTTGAAATTACAACATGGTATCATAGCTTATGGTTGAAAAGCCTTGGTAAAGGAAGGAACAGTGAGATCAAGATCATTCTTGGAGACTGAATCCTTTGTTAAAGAGAGACTGATATTCTTAGCTGACCTATACTAATGGCATTCTCATTGCAGAAGAGGGCTCTATGAATGATGGTCAAAGGGGGTGGCCCCTTGACCTCCACGTAAAACATCATGTGGTGCTCCAAAGTGGCTCTGGGGCACGAGTAATGGTCTCATGGGTCTCTTGGTGTAAGATAATCTTGTAGATTGCTCCGAATGAGGGTAAGGAAGATGGTGCTTGCTGTTGAAATTTTTAAGTCTATCCTGTTAGAAATTTTCCTGCGCTATCTGGTTTATTTCACCTACTTGTTTTATTCTTTAATAAGTTATTTAACCATATAAATACTAAAAATAAACACAACTGCAGTGTTAACCATCTACAGATCATCAACTAAAAGAAATAGACAAACACACAAGGGACACCATTATTTTTTGGACAATCGTCCCCGGAAAAACCCAACTTGGGAAAGCTGGTGCAACAGTTCTGAGGGTTTTATTATTAAGCAACTTTTTTGAGTACAACTAGGTGCCAAACTGGCTCACCTGATAGAGAAATCAATCTGGCAGTAATACCTCTCTTTGGAAGAAGATATGTGACAAGTCTACTCCACGAAAATCTCTCCAACGCCTCTCTGAGGTTTTGCATCAGCCCTTCTGGCCTTTGATCAACCTGGAACCCTCTCCGTCAGCCCTTTGATGCTCTGCATAGGCTCTCTGGCCCTTTGCGTCACTCACGCGGGTCTTGGCAGCCTTTGCGCAATCCCTCTGTCCTTCTTCCGTTGCTCCTGCTGGCTCTGCGTGGGCTTCTCTACCTTTGCGCTGGTCCTTCGACACTATCTCTGCCTCTCTGCTGTGCACTCACTGCCCCTCGCTAGAACTCTGATCACTGGTTCGATTTCTCTCAGCAAACCTTGCTCCAGAAAATTGAATTGACTGATCAACTTGGTGTATCTCCAACTGACCCTCAAGCCTCCTCTTATACCTTTTCTGTTGAGTCTTCAACGACCGAGATTAAATCTCTAATCGACGACTACGATAGGATTTGGCTTGATCCATGTCATTTAGAACCTTCTCACCCAGTTTTATATTAATACCCATTAATATTTTTATTTTCCTAAGTTTAGACTTAGGAACCCATTAAAAATATTAATCATTTTAATATCTCTCTAACCTGTGGAATTTTCCCAAACCATTTTTGGGTCTTGGAGATCGCATGTGCTTTAGCCTCTCCACCAATTTTCATGGCTAGAGCACATCCGATGCTACCCCAAATCAACACTTGCCCTCCCATGTCTCAAGGGTGAGACAATCCTCCTCTGGGCCTCAGATTAGCTGCCAAACCCTGTATACAATGCTAAGCTAGCTGGAGGCACTACTGGTCCAATTGCATCATCTCTCATATAATGTGTGAAATGAAGAAGTTGCGGAAGGTGTTGAGGCTACCCATGGCATTATTGAAGAAAAGTGTAACTAGGTTTGGTATTTGTCAATGTAATTTTGATCTTTGTACTTGTCAAGAAAAATAAATATTATTCTTGTAAATTATATGAATGAGTTTCTTGCTCATTCCAATAGGTCTAGGAAAGTCAAAGAGTCAAAATCATGTTAAAAATCTCTTCTTGAGCATTTATGTAATGTACATGAGTCAACCTAATGTCAAGTAGCCCTCCAAGACAAGCACCATCCTCCAACGAAGAAGACTGCCAACTAAATGATGAGAAAGACAGTCATGTCGGCCTCAACACATTTATAGATGTCAAGTCAGCTCAAACTTGGTGTCAGAATAATCTACTGTAATTTTTGCTTGATATAGAAGACATGATCACAATATATATATATATACGACTAAAGATCAATGTTGAAAGGCAAGAACTCGAAGTCCTCTATAAGTCTCGGTGAGTACAGTGAAGTATAGCATCTCAACATTCGATGGATACTTTGTCTCGATGAAAGGAGGAAACACTATCTCAGCATTCCTATGATCACAGTCTGAACGGAAAATGTAGTCACTGTAATCGTGGATGACAAACTAAATGCAGTCACTGTAATCTCTATGCAACTTAGATTTCTATGATATCTTGTGGACATAGAACTTGGATCTTCGGATACATCTCTGAAACTTCGTATGGTGTAGTAGGTAGATGTATCTTGCATGAAAACAAGGTTGCAGAGTTTCGATTGAAGAAGAACTCGATGATATTCGATGGGTATTACAGTAGCATATTCTCTTGACATAAATATAATCTCACCACAATCTTAATACTCTGTCTCGGTGAAGGAAATAATCTGTCTCGACACCCTTATGCTAATATTGTCTCGGCATTACCGTCTCCATGAGAACACTCTCTCGACATTCTGTATAACGTAATCACTGTCTTGGTCTCTTCATGTAGTATTCAACGCAGTCACTGTGAGATATGTTCTTGACATACTCGTGGATGAAAAGATACTGTGAGATATATTCTCAACATACAAAACATAGTGATATATTCTTGGCATACAACCACAGTGACACAAACGCAGATATATTCTCAGCATACAAATGCAATCATTGTGAGATATATTCTCAACATACTTATAGATGCAGTCAATCATTATCTCTACATAGTGACAATGATGATAATCATGATTCCGAAGAAGATAAGGTGAAGATCTCAGTAATGAAGTAGCAACCATGATCTAGATGAAGATTTCATTAAAGGAACAACAGTGTGACAACAGTAATGAAGATCTCAGTGACATAGTAAAGATAGCTTCAATATTACAACAATAATGATGACCTCAACAATGTCAAAGAAGAGGATTGGTGTCTTGGTCTTGGAGTAGCTGAATAGGTCAAGGGTCATGGTCTTGATGTTCGTCCATAGGAATCTCTAAAAGAAGAATTTTGTGTGGGTTTTCCTCTCTAAGAGGGAGATGTTTTGACCCTAGCAAAATGCCATATCTTGTGCTCTTGTCTCTTTGCTTTGATAGCTATTTGTTGAAGTAAGAAATACACACACTAATGATAATAAGCAAAAGATTGAGCTAATAATCTAAAGAAAAAATGCCTCACAAATAGTTATCATGTAAGGAGAATCTCATTAAGTCATATGCCCTAGATTCTTCAACGGGCATGAGATAATTCTCTGTCACGTGATGGAAACCCATTGCTCTCTACGCTTCCCCTACAAGTGTTGATGTGACCCTTTGGTAGGCTTGTATCCTGTATAGGGAGGCGAAACCCAAAGAAAAATTGCCTACTGTTAGAAATATGAATTTCTAATTTGCTGAATGACTATAACAATACACTAGATTAATTTTGAAATGTAATATATATTATTAATTGATGAAATTTGAATGATGTTTACAAGGCTGATGCAGTGCTCCTTAAATAGGAGTTGATTGGCCATGCCTAATCAGAGAGACATGTCCTTTGGGGACTAATGTCTCTTCATTTAGCTAATTATCTGTTAATTAATTGATCATAATTAATAATGTATTTATTTAAATAATATTTTAATTAATTGTTATGAATTTTAAGTTCATAACATTGCCTTCCCCTTAAGATGCTTCGTCCTCAAAGCATAGGTAAGCCTGGGTGTTGATGCAAGAAACATTCCGATTCCCAAGATGAATCTTCCTCTAGTAACCTCTTCCATTTGATGAGGTATTCCTTTATTGTCTTGGATCGTAAAACCTTTTTCTCGGGTAGCGAGTATACCTTCAGGTTCAAGGACTATTCTTCCTTCTTCATCGGTCTCTGGTATTTCTGTTTGTGCTATTTGGTTTTGCCCTAATACTCTTTTGAGACTTGATACATGAAAGGTACTATGGATTTGGCAGTTGTCTGATAACTTTAACCCATAAGCTACACTACTTATCTTTTTGATTATTTGGTACGATCCATAATATTTAGGTGACAATTTATTCTTCCCTTGCTATTTTAGTGATAGTTTCTTATAAGGTTGGAGTCTAACAAAGACCAAATCTCCCTCCTCGAACTCTCTTTTAGAGCGGTGTTGGTCGACTTGTTGTTTCATTCTATTACAAGCCATGGTTAGATTTTATTTTAGTAAGTTGATGATCCTTTGATTTTCTCCTAAGTGGTCTTTAACTGCGGGTACCCTAGAATCAAGCAGTGCAAAGTCCTTCCACCTGGGTGGCTCGTAACCATATAAGGCTTGTAAGGGTGTCATCTTGGCTGACGTGTAGTATGCGGTATTATACCACCATTCTGCCAGGTGTAGCCACTGCGTCCATCTGTTTTGTTGGTCTGTAACAAAACAACGAAGATATGTTTCCAAGCATTTATTAACGATTTTGGTTTGCCCATTTGTTTGGGGGTGATATGCTGAACTCATGTTGAGGGATATTCCTGCTTGATGGCAGAATTCCTTCCAAAATTCCCCTTTAAACCTTATAACTCTATTGCTGACGATGACCTTAGGAAACCCGTGTAGTTTGTAAATATTTTTACAAAACACATCAGCGATTTGTTTAGATGTGTCAGTCTTTTTAGTAGCCATAAAGTGATCATATTTAGTGAGCCTGTCAACTACTACAAATATTTTATCCTTTCCGTCAGATGCAGGTAGTCCTTCAATAAAATCCATCGAAATTTCCTCCCACTATTGATTTGGAATGTGTAGTGGATGTAGCAATCCTGGAGTTGGAACATTTTCACTCTTGTTTCTTAACAAATATCACATTCTGCAACATATTTCTGAATTTCCTTACTCATACCCTTCCAATAGAATGACTGTCGGATGCTGTAGTAAGTCTTGTAGAATCCGACATGTCCGACTGCTAGCGAATTGTGAGACTCCTTTAGTATTTTCACCTTAAATTTGGATGCGGGTGTTAGGTAAATTCTACCCTTGTACCATAGGTTGTCGTTTTTCCACTCAAAGTTGGTATACTGACTGATATTGTTAATCATGGAGTCACAATCCTTATCCTTGGCATATTCGGCTCGTATTTCATCCAACCATTTCAGAACAACTATCATGGCGGCACATGTTGTGTGATTGTCATCTTTACGTGAGAGTGCATCAGCTATGACATTCTCCTTTCGCTTCTTGTGTAATATTTCTAAATCGAAGGCTGACAACTTCTCCATCCACTTTTGTTGTTCTGTTGATAATGTCTTTTGCTGAAGTAAGAACTAAAGACTGTTGTGGTCATTCGTATTGAAAATTTACTTCCAAGCAAATATTGGCACCACTTCATCAAAGCGTGTATGATGGTGAGCATCTCCTTTTGGTGTGTTGATTTTAAGCCTTCTCGTTTATTAAGCTTCCTACTCTCAAATGCTATAGGGTGGTTGTCTTGCATTAATAGAACTCCAATTACGAAACCAGAGGCATCACATTCTACTCACTGTTTTTAAAAACTGGTTACCGGTCTAACCGGCCGGTTAGCAAGGCCGCCGGTCAAAACCGGCCGGTTAGCAAGGCTGCCGGTCAAAACCGGCCAAAAAACTCGGTTGGAAAGGCCATTTCCCCAATTTTTGGCCCTAACCGGTGAAAACCGACCGGTTTAGGACGGAACCGGCTGGTTTGTATCAAACCAGCCAGTTCCGTCCTAAACCGGCCGGTTGTAGGCATGCCCACCATAACTTACAAAAAGCGGATTTCTGACTGTGGTTTAGGGGTTTTGGAGGGGGAACTAAGGGTGTTTTCCCTCCAAAAACACCCTCTCCAAGCTATAAGAGGCCCCTCTCACTCATTTGTCTCACACAACTGATTTGGAGTGTTTGTGAATGTTTGTGAGTTTGTTTGTGAGCTTGGAGAGTGTTGAGTTTTTGCTGAAGTAGTCATCTTGGAGTTGGAGTTGGAGCTATTTTGGAGATAGTGTGTAGCTGTCAGTGGAGTTGCCATCTTCAAGAGGAGGCTAAGGAAGCTAGTTTGCATTTCCAGGTAAGGATTTGCACTTGAAAATTCCTTATTTGACTGTTGTCCATGAATTAATTTTTTTTATGTGTTATAAAATTCTCACTTCTATGATCTACCATCCAGGGAGTCATCATGCCTCCAAAAGCCAGAGATACTGCATGGGCTCATTGTAATATGATTGATGGCAAAATGATCTGCAAATATTGCCAAAAATCCATTCAAGGAGAGGGTATTAACAGGTTCAACCAACACTTGGCTGGGATAGGAGGCCATGTAAAGCCATGTGGAGCACCAAATGAAATAATAGGGCATATTAGGGCAGAATACCTTCAGAAGTTTGAGACTCAAGTC
>APFE030304030.1:69670-119348 GCA_000404065.3 Pinus taeda
TCATTAAAAAATAATTATTTAATGTATTTTTCTAAAACCGGTTCGTTTAGACCAAACCAGTCCCGGTTAGACCGGTTCCGGTCGGTAAACCGGTTCATTAGGTGGACCAGTCCAGTCACCGGTTCCGGTTTTAAAAACATTGATTCTACTACAAATGGTTTTGAAAAGTCAGGAGTTGCTAGTACTGGTTTGTTTGACATTACTTCCTTCAATTTCTCAAAACATTTGTCTGCTTGGTCATTCCATTGAAAAGCATTTTTCTTTAACAAATTGGTCAAGGTTGCTGGATGTGCATAGTTGTCTATAAATCTTCTGTAATACCCTGTTAAACCCAAAAATACCCTCAACTTAGATATGTTCTTGGGTTTGGGCCATTCTTTGATTGCCTTGATTTTGTTGGGATCGACTTACACTCCTTCCCTTGATATAATATGTCCTAGGTGTTCAACTTCCTTCTGCCCAAACGTACATTTTGATAGCTTGGCGTAAAACTGGTTTTTTTCCAAAACAGACAAATCTTCTAGATGTTTGAGATGTTCTTTCCATGTCTTACTGTAGACTAGAATATCATCGAAGAAAACTAATGCAAACTTCCATAGATAAGGGTGAAAGAGCTCATTCATGGTTGCTTGGAAGGTGACTGGTGCATTAGTTAATCCAAAAGGCATGACTTTGAACTCGTAATGCCCTTCATGAATCCTGAATGCTGTCTTTTCGACGTCTTCTAGCCTTACTCGTATTTGGTAGTAGCCTGATCTTAGATCTAACTTGGAAAAATATTCCGCACTGTGTAATTCATCTAGCATTTCATCAATGAACGAAATCAGAAACTTATGTTTAATAGTGATTTTGTTTAAGCCTTTGTAATCTATACATAATCGAAAAGATCCGTCCTTCTTTTTGACCAATACTAAGAGTGCAACATATGGACTTCTACTCTTCGTAATGATTCCATGCTTTAGCATGTCTTGTATTAAGCATTCTATTTCTGTCATGTGGTGATGGGGATAACGATATGGCTTAACATTAACTGGTGTTGAGTCTGGTTTTACTTCGATAATGTGTTCAATTTGCCTTTCTGGGGGTAATTTCATTGGTAGATCTTGGAAAGCCTTCTCATATATCTGGATCAAGGATGAAATCCCTGATGGTTGATGAGTCCCTTCTGTCGATAATAATTCCAAGTGCTGACATTGTGCAACAAATGCTGGTGCCCCCTTGCGAATAAGCTTCTTCATTTGTTGAGCGGAGATGGCTTGCGTTGGTGGTGCCTGAAACCCGAACAATTGATATTTCCTTCCATCCCATTTGAATCTAATGAACTGTTTTATGTGATTTGCTGAATATGTGCCTAGTGTTCTTAACCACTATACACCCAAAACAACATCTACTCCTCCTAGGCGAACCGTATAAAAACTGGACTCCATTGCATAGTTGCTTAATTACAACTTAACCTTATGGCACTTGCCCACTCCATCTATACGTTTTCCATCTGCTACCATAACTTTTAAGTCTACTACCGGGTAAGCAAAGATGTTTAGTCTTTTTGCAACATTGACATCTACAAAGTTGTGCGTACTTCCTGAGTCCACTAGAACAATAACGCTTTTCTTCTTGATGTGACCTTTAAGGTTCAATGTCTGTGGTTGAGCTATCCCTGTGATGATCGATATCGAAATTCGTGGCATATCGTCTTCTAATTCTGGACTAGGGTTCGCATTTTCTTCATTGTCCTCTTCGTTAGAGCTGTCTTTTGAAGATTCCTCTTCTTGTTCAGCTTCACAATCATACAATTTTTGTATTGAGCACTTGTGTCCCGCGTAATACTTGTCTCCGCACTTCCAACATTTTCCATCCTTTTCCCTTTCTACATTAGATTGTTGTTTCCCTTCATTTCGCAATGGTGGTGGCACGTACTTGCTAGTATTCTCTGACGAGGGTTTACTTGCCTTCCCCTTGGAATAGCTGTTAGTCTTGCCGTTATTGACATATGGTGCTTTGTGAGTTTATATTTTTGCTCGATAATTATGGCGGCGTGTTTGGCCTCAATGGTTTTGGGTTTATGCAATTTTAATTCTTTGCGAATGTAATCCTTAAGGCCACAATGATACATTTGTAGCAGCTCCTCATCTAAAAACCCTCTCTGCCTTACTGCTAATACTTCCATTCGTGAGTGTATTCACTCACTGATCCTTTTTGCTTCAAGTGAACAAATCTCTCGTAGACATCATCCTCCTCCTCGACATGAAACCTTTTTAATAAAGCGTTTTTAATGTTTCGCCAATTGAATGAGCAACTCATGCATTTAGACGACCACCACAAAAACCAAATCGTACGCCTCTGCTTTTAAGTAGTTGGATGCAGTCATGACTCTTTCTTGTTCGCTGAGCAGAGGGTTTGCTAGAAAAATTGCATGCATCTTATTTACCCATACGATGACGCCTTTAAAGTTCTTACCATCATACTTAGGTAATTCATTTTTGATTTTAAGATGGTTCCTTCCGAAGATTGAGTATAGTATTGGCTTCCTTTGAAGTGAATTTGGGATATTTGTTGCTTCTCACACCTTAGGAACTCATGCTCCAAAGAAGTCTCACCTTCTGAAGTCTTGGGACTCTGTGTAGCTGAAGATGGATCGGTCTCTCCGAAGCGCCGGCTCATCAAGTGTTTTAAGTAAAAGATATCGTTGGCCATCTGGTGCTGCTTACTAATTGACTTCTCGACGCTATCTAGGCGTTTATTTAGCTTGCTGATGTCCTCTTGAATCTTTTTCATGCTGTCATTGTTGTCACTCGTCATTTTGTTTTGATTTTTTCTTGAAGACCCAATTCTTCTTTTTATTTCTATTTTTTAAATATGATTAATAATAATATATTATATTTTTAAATTTAATTAATTAAAATATATTAATTAATTAAATTACAATTACGTATATATTTTGTTATATAATTATATATTATATATAACTATATAGTATATATAACTATATAGTATATAGTTTGATTAATTTAAATTAACACCACCCCGACTAAACGATTACGTCGACCAGCCTTGGTCATGATGGTTTGACCCTACCCACTGCTCCGATATTAGACCACTATTGCAGCACAAACTTGGCCACTGCAATCGATGACGGAAAACAATTGGTTGGAACCTGCGACGACACGGTGGTGTTCGACGCTGTTGCGGAGGTTGTTTGCGTTGTGTAACGGTTAGCACCCGAGTCACGACAAACCGTCCCATTATACGTCGACACTTGCCTAGTCTCGGCCTCGGACTGGCAGACGGAATCAGTGGCCGGGTTCTGTTTGGCATGTGTGCTCAATCGACCATAGGGAAGTTTCTCCCCATGCAGACGTCGATTCGCCACACTGCTCTTCTTCCACGCTGCAGAGCACAGGGAACTTCGACTCTTTCGGTAATTCTTGTAGCAACAACTGCAAGATGGTAGGCCGAGGATGGGAGGCCGTAGGGCCTGACGGCCAATGGGACGTCTTGGGTTTCACGAGTCGGTTTCTAGCCTCTGATACCAATGTTAGAAATGTGAATCTCTAATTTGCTGAATGACTGTAACAATACACGCGATTAATTATGAAATGTAATATATATTATTAATTGATAAAATTTGAATGATGTTTACAACACTGAGGCGATGCTCCTTAAATAGGAGTTGACTGGCCTTGCCTAATCAGAGAGACATATCCTTTGGGAACTAATGTCTCTTCATTTAGCTAATTATCTGTTAATTAATTGATTATAACTAATAATGTATTTATTTAAATAATATTTTGATATTTTAATTAAATGTTATGAATTTTAAGTTCATAACACCTACCAATCCTATATAAGATCCAATGTGTCTCCTCACCTTCAGATACAATAATCATTAGTGCAATTGAGTGAATAAGCTTGTTAATTTAGGGCATAATTGGGCACTTCATATTGGGTTTCCTTTCCAGATTTAGGGCTTTGAGAATGTCATGGTGTTACCTTCCTTGGTAGGAGTAGTTAATAAACCACTCTATTAGGTGTTCCCAACCCCTAAAGGGAAGGACATGTCTAAGGTACATCCTTCATTTGGTAGGTGTCATGTGAATAATGATGCGGTGGATTGGGACACAGGGGTCTCAAGGCCAAACGACATGGGCTGAAGGGTGTTAATGATGAGGGATGTCCACATATTTGAGTATATGGATGTAGGAGGGAGCAATCATGGTACATTAGTTACCCTGATTTTTGTTTTTCCACCTTTCTTCATTTTCCTTTTGACTTTTATTAAGAGCATGATGTGTATGATGTTGCAGCGATCACCCCCTTCAGGTGGGGCAGTTCATTGCCCACTAGGGGCTGGGACATACATGGGTTCTTTGATGATGCAAGGGGCACTCATAGGGGCCCTACGAACCAGGGTGATGGTCATAATGATAAGGGGTAGAGCTCATGTTTGGCTTTTGCAAACATGATAAATTTTATTGTCCCAACCATCTTTTGCATTTTGTGGTACATTTTCTGTTGTATGTGGCCATATTATGCTTTATTATTTTTTTCGCTGCATCAGCCTCTGGGGCATCGTTGTAGGCTTGTCCCAGACATGTGGACAAGGGGAGGGAGACACTAAAGCCTTGTGGACCCAGTGGTCATGTGGACCTGGAGAGGGAAGATGATGAAATAGGGCATGTGATATTCGGAGGGGAGTGAAAAATGTGGAATAGGAAAACGGGACACGCTTCCAAAATAAGGGTCTCGCAAGTAGTGCTTGTCCTAAAGTCATAAGCGAGTAGGGGAGGTCCCAAAAGACTAGGGTTGAGGATTAACCCCCCAGTTAAGGCAAGGGAAGAAGACTATAGTCGAAGCCCTTCCTCCTTCCAAGTCACCAAATAATCTATATCCAAGTGTGCCCAAGAAAAACTAGCATAAACACCCATTGGATGGCCCACCTTCAAACACTTGATTTCAACAGACGAGTGAGGAGACATATCACTGGCTCAGGGAGCGCAGACATCAGGGACAACATCGACTATACTGGTGGTTGTGAAGGGCTATTGGCTGTCGAATAAAGACAATTGTAGGAGAGAATTCTCCTATGGGGTCACCCATTGGTGGTGGGTAACAAGAACATAGGAGGATAATTATCTCCAAGACTCGAGAAAAGTTTCTAAGGAAAATGCCTTAATTAGATTAATCAGCCAATTATTAAATATTTTTCCAAGTCTAACTTAAGAAAATTTGTTAATTAGATTAGGTTAATTGATGTAAATTGATTTTTTTGTAGTAACTTCTAGAAATGTCATAAGAAGGGGGGTCAAGATGATCTTAGCCATCAATTAGGATTAGACATTGGTCGCTGGTTGCTCAACAATAGATTAAAAGAGCAAATCAATGGGTCTTTTGGAGTTCAAATTACCTAGTTGCAATGAGAGCAAGGCGCAGTTTGAGCAACAAAGACACTAGCAGAAGGGTTTCAACAAAGAAAATTAAGAAGAAAATTTTTTAAGGAATTTTCTCAGTTGATTTTCAGTTTCTTGTGAGAGGATGGAGGCTGAATTTATCAACAGAAGAAAGGTCGAATCTGGTAGTGCGAGTCGTTAATTTTCATAGGGCTACATGGTTTTCTACTTTAAATAATTGCATTCTCAAACATTTTAACATTTTTGCATTGCATTCACCCCATAACATTACATTATATTTAGCAATTATGTAGAGAGAACAATAACATTAGTAATGTAGTAGAACAACATGGAACAAAGAAAAGAAAAACATGCACAAAAGAGACACCAAGGATTTAGGTCAGAGACCAGGGAAAAACAAGGGGAAATCCCAACCAAATTCTTCTTCTATTAGATATTCATAGAATGTTTAGCTAAGATACAAATTATATCCATGATGAGGTACATCAATCACATCAGGCCTCCTAGGGCCTATTACTGCTCAAACTAGTAGGGGACCTAAAGGGGATTACTAAAGGGTCAAATGCTTGACCAAGGGAAACAAATGGAGACTTATCCCACTGTCACCTCAGCTAAGGCTCCCTTCTATTTACAGACTTTCACCGATGGGAGGAGACCCGGTATATATAGAGTCACAAATGAAGGATAAGTCAACAAGTGGATATAAAGTGAACCAAACAATCCCTTTCCAGAAGAGGGTCAAGAATGGAGCTTGCTTGCTTTCTAAGCAAGGTATAATGTCTTCTAGGAGAATGATGTGGGGATTTGAGGGTTAGGCTTAGGGAATATGACTTGTGAAAGAGTTTCCAAATCCCTAAAATCCTTATTGAAATTGGTATCCCAGATTGTTCTTGAAGAATTGTCTTTTCATAGGAGTGGGACCATACAGGACCAAGTGGACCCAGCCTAGGTTAAGAGGAAAGAATCTAGCAACCAATGATGTTCTCATTCACAAAGCCTCAAGACCCCTTGATCTAACAGATCAAGAATAACCAATCATTCCTAGTCAAACTGAATGGTAACCAACATGGTTTCCTTCAAGAGATTCACTTGTATAAACACAACCCCAATCAATAACATACTTTCACAAGTATATAGATATAAACCTTCGGGGTCTTCCAGGCAACAAATGTTGCTTCTCAATTCTCCACAGTAGGACTATGAACCAAATATTTGACAAAAGTTTCCTTGATCATATGTTTTCCTTCCTACTTTAGATGCAACAACACATTCTTCGATCGGATTCTGCTTTCCTTCTTTCAACAACACTGCAAAATACATTCTCCAATTTCCTTTTCCTGCTCATGGCCTTCACTCAGACTTACGGCTGTTAATCTTGGTCTAGTGCATGACACATGAACCAAAGAACCATATATGTCACTCTCTCTCAACCAAGAAGCACCTCTTTATCCAAACTCCCTCTTAATCTTAGGGAGATCTTCTTCTATTCATGCTTCCTCTAGGAGATCAACTTCGTCTTTTCGACATCAAAGAATCTTTCGTGGCTTCCAACCATGTCATCAGAGTTATCATCATCCTCATATTGCTCATCACATCTTCACCAAGTTGAAGATTGTGTACCTGAACAACTTGCTTGTCACATTGAGCATCTTCACCAAGTTGAAGATCGTGTACATGCATAGCTTGCTTGTCACATCGAGCATCTTCACCAAGTTGAAGGTTGTGTACCTGCACAACTTGCTTGTCACATCGAGCATCTTCACCAAGTTGAAGATTGTGTACCTGCACAACTTGCTTGTCACATCGAGCATCTTCACCAAGTTGAAGATTGTGTCCCTGCATAGCTTGCTTGTCACATCGAGCATCTTCACCAAATTGAAGATTGTGTACCTGCATAGCTTAAATAGCAAGTACAACCTAAACTATAGAAACATGATGTTAGCCATATCAAAAATATAGAAGCATTTAAACTTTATTCATATCAGATACCGAGACTTAATTATAAACAAGAGACATATACTCTTCAACATCTTGCTAGGGATTTTATACACCCTAGACTCCTTCATAAGATCATTCATTCCATCTAGGGTTTCAATTGTGTCTTCCAAAGGTATAACATACCTTACTACAACATATATTAAACCCTAGAAACAATTCAAAACAAATATAGATCTTCGAAGCATCTAACAACCTTTCAAAATACTTATGTTAGATTTCTCACTACGGATTCATATAAATCCTAGATTTCATACAAACAAAACAATAAAATTCAATCACAACTTAGTCATCAACTTGACCAGCTTCCACTAGGGTTAGATTCCAAATCCTTAGATTTTCAATCAACTATCAATCAATCACTATCAACTATCACTAGGGTTAGTTTGCACACCCTAGATTTCCGAGCAATCATCAAACTCAACCAAAAATTCAAATTTCGACAATCTCTTCACAAATCTCAAATTATCATATAGTCATCAAAGATTTTTACTTTGACTAAGGTTTAAGTCCAAAATGGTAGGATTCCTCAATCTCAACAATCTTTACATACATTGATCTCAAAGTGTTACATTTCACACTGGACAATGTCACTACTAGGATCTAACTGCAAAAATCCTAGATTTTAAATTTCCCAACAATCATATAAATAGATTTCAAATTGTTACCAATAATAGACAATTTAACTTCATTAGGGTTTAGCTACAACACCCTAGATTTCTAGATACCATCATCCTAGAATCTTAGACAAGGACTTCCATAAAATCCTAAAACTCATGACTGTTAATGGCTAGGTCACCACACATATCTAGGAATTCATAACCATACATAAGCATATCATATGTGCAATAATATTAATACATCTGACCTAGACCAAGCTAGGGATTCAACCAAAAGAACATCTCTATATGCCTAGATTTCATCATGAAACATACATTTCATATCATCTATTAGTCAAACCCAACTTCACAGTAATATCAAATAAGAGTTAGATACATAATCATTTTGATTACACTAGGGTTTGATCAGACAACACACACATACCAAATAAATCAATTCTAAGACGATATAAGGGTCTTTCTCACACATTCCCCCAAACACTAATGAGCTAGGGTTCCAATGTAGAACACACATTTCACCAAACCCTAATTAGCTAGGGTTCCAATGTAGGACACACATTCCACCAAACTCCAATTAGCTAGGGTTTCAATGCGGAAACATAACAAATCATATATTACCAAAACTTTAAAGGTTTTGAGATTTTAGATCTTATCATTCGTCCTAACAAGTTATGATTTCCCGATCATACCAAAATCCCAAACATGAAATCATCAATAAAGACTCCAACTAGCATTTCACAATATCCGTAATTATTTTAGGGTTTTAGACATTCACAACAACAAACCCTTCGGTTAGGGTTTTCCAGAATCTGTCTAAGGTTTTATAAAATTAGATAAATGTGGGGTGGGTAGATTTATCAAGAGATGAATCATTGTAAGGACCAAAAGTTGTATACACAACATAAATATTTAAATTACTTTGTAGACAAAGACATCCATCGTATGATTGTAATTGTAAACTATATATTGTATAAAAGAATTGACATAGGATGAGTACAAATGAGAATGACGGTCTTGTATATATATCCAGGTAAGTACCCCTTTACGAACAAGCATTTCTCTAAGACACGCCTTTTAATTATTAACTAACTAACCATTAGTTAATTTACTTATTATTTATTATTATATTTATATTATTATGATTATTATTTATTATTGTAATATCCCGTTTCAGAGATATTCCCCAAAACACCAGTAACTCCAACCAAATACGCATAAATGATATAATAACCGGGAAACTCAAAATGATAAAAATAATAGTGGTGCAACATATAATAATGTAAACATGAAATATAAGCAAATACTCGAGAAATGCAGAGAGAAATGCTAAGCCATTTTATTATACTGAGTAATGGAATGAGTACAGGAGGTGATCAGAAGGATGACACCTTGACTTGCACCAAGCAAGTGAAGAAATACACTCAGAATAGCAAAGGAATGGCCTCTCTCTAAACTGCGTGGATGCTGCTGGAGAATTGCCGTGCTACTGCTACTGCTGGAAATCAAATGAGGATTTGGGGCTGTTCCCCTCCTCAGACCCCTTCTCAGAAAATGCTATAACTCTGGAATGTGCCTCTACTCAGAAAACCCTGAAAAACCCAGAAAGCTTTTCTCGAACGACCGACCCCCGAAAATCGCTTCCTTGGGGAATCACGCAATCCCACAAGGCCCTGCGTTGCCACTAAGTAGAATCCTCCAAAATACTGTCTGAAACTCTGCGAAACTCCTCTAATATGCAAGAGCTGATCACCTGCTCAATATCCCAGCTCAACTCCTCCACAAATCCTCAACCCGGAATTGTCCCCAGAAGAAATGCGTCCCTCTCTCTCAAGACTACGCAGTCCTCCAATGCTCAGCTCAACCCAAATGCCAAAGATCAAAACTACTGCAAAAAGATTGCTGAAAATACCTTGCCCAAGTAGGCACTTGAAGTCCCCCGGGGCTAAGGGTGAGATCTCCGAACGGAGATAGCCAGTGCACTAAACAGGGCTGTAGACAGGCTAAATAGCTAGCGTGCTCCAAGTCAAAGTGACTAGGTCAAATGCTCATAATCGAATGCCAAAATGAGGAGGCTCCTCTTCTCCTTTATAGCATTGGCCTCTCTCAATCCCAAGGCTCACCTCCTCCAACGTAATCTCCTCTTGCCACGTGTTCGTTTTCCCATCTGTACAGTTCGTCCAAGTGTCTGCGTGGGCCCCATCTCTGCGTGGTCCTTTGGCCCCCTTGGCTTCCCTTTAAGTCACAACGTTGTGCTACAAGGAGTGACTTTTATTCTAAAAGTGAGTTATGTCCCCTTTTCCTCACCTTTTTATTTACAAATAACTATAGAAGGCAAAATTGAGCAAAATCGAATATTCCAATTAGCCATGGCTAATTAGGAATATTACAGTCTGCCCCGGCAAAATGTTGCTTGTCCTCAAGCAACTGAAGTGATGGATGCTGCAAAATTTTCTCACTCTCCCAAGTGGCATCCTCATCTGGCAAATTCTTCCACCTCACCAAGAATTCCCTGATTGTCTTGTTCCATAGTTTCCTCTCCCTGGTATCAATAATAGCCTCTGGCTGCAACACCAAATGCCCCTCATCATCCGTGGGTGGTAGCTCATCTGTTACTATCACATGCTGCCCCAATGCCTTCTTTAGGCATGATACATGAAAGACGTTATGAATCTTGCTGCCCTGGGGCAGCTCCAACTCATACGCAACCTGTCCAATCCTGCGTATGACCCTGTATGGCCCATAAAAGCGGGGCTTGAGCTTCTCAGCCCCCTTTTGCTTTAGTGATGACTGTTGGTATGGCTGTAATCGTAGGTAGACCAAGTCCCCTATCTCAAACTGTCTCTCCACTCGACCCCTGTCAGCATACAATTTTTGCTAGTTCTGCGCTGTAACCATATTATCCTTGAGAGCTTGGAGAATATCCTGACTCTCTTGGATCCAAATCTTGGCTCTCGGAGCCTTTGCTAGCACCAAACATAACGTCAACAAAAGATAAGGGATGATATCCATACAAAGCATAAAATGGTGACATACCAATGGACATGTGATGTGTAGTGTTGTAGCAGTACTCCCCTAGATGCAACCACTTCAGCGATGCTCGCTGCTGCCCACTGACATAGTTACGCAAGTAGCCCTCCAGCCACTTGTTAACTATCTCTGTCTGCCCGTCCGTCTATCGGTGATAACTGGTACTAGGTGTCAACTCCGTCCCCACCAACCGGAAAATCTCCTGCCAAAATCTGCCCATGAAACGACTGTCCCTGTCACTGGTGATGGTTTTGGGAAGACAATGTAACCTGAAAATCTCTCTGAAGAACAGCTCGGCCACCTGCACTACTGTGTAGTTTGCGGATATGGCGAAAAAGTGTGAGTACTTTGTCAGCCGATCAACGACGACAAAGATGCAGCCCTTGCCCTGCACCATGGGCAACCCTGTGATGAGGTCCATCGAAATACACTCCCATTTCCCCTCCGGAATGGGAAGAGGCTGCAATAGTCCTGCTGGATGGTTCATCTCCCCCTTGTTCCTCTGGCAAACATCGCACTCCCGGACACGCTGGAGTACGTCCTCCTTGAGTCCCTTCCATGAGAACCTCTCTCTAATGGCTCTGTAGGTTTTGGTAAATCCCTGATGACCTGCCAATGGTGAATCATGTGATGCCTGAAGTATCTTCTTCTTGAGCTGAGACCCCTCAGTCAAGAATATCCGGTCCCTGTAGTAGATGATCTCATCGACCACCCTGTACCTGTCATCCACCACCTGCCCATCCAGAACCTCACATGCAAATCTATCCTTGGAGGACTCTACTAGGATTCGAGCCCTCCAGTTTGCATCCGAGCTCATAAGAGACAACGTGGCTAGTCTACGTGAAAGGGCATCTGCTACCACGTTGTTCTTACCCTTGACATACTCAATGTCAAAGTCATACGCTTGGATCTTACTGATCCGCTTCTGCTACCTCTCCTGTAGCTGCTTCTGCTCCAAAAAGAACTTGAGGCTGTTGTGATTAGTCCTCACCCTGAACTTGTTACCCACCAAATACTACCGGTACTTGGCCAAGGCATGCATGATGGCCAGCATCTCCTTGTCGTATATAGAATACAACCTCTCGTGCGGAAGGAGCTTCCGACTTTCAAAGGCTATAGGGTGACCTCCCTGCATCAACACTGCTTCGATCCCCTCTCCGACGCATCACACTCCAAAACAAATGGCTGCGTAAAATCCGACAATGCCAGCACTGGGCAACTGCTCATAACCTCCTTGAGCCTGTCTAAGGCTCACTGCGTTGTATCTGACCAACTGAATGCCCCCTTCCTTGTCAAATCGGTCAGGGGTGCAGCAAGCTGTGAGAAACCCTTGACGAACTTCCGGTAGTAAGTGCAAATGCCAATGAATCCTTGAAGTTCTGTCATGTTTCTCGGCTCCGGCCAATCTCTGATGGCCTTGATCTTCTCCTTGTGGACCCTCACTCTATCCACCCCTATGATGTGTCCCAGGTATAACATCTTCGTCAACCCAAACTCACACTTGGAGAGCTTGGCATAGAACTACTGCTCCTCCAAGATGCATAATATTGTCTCAATGTGCTGGAGATGCTCCTCCCAAGTCTTGCCGTAAACGAGGATATCACCAAAGAACACCAACACAAACTTCCTTAAGTGACTGCGGAAGATGTGATTCATGCAAGACTGGAATGTAGATGGGGCGTTGGTTAGCCCGAAGGGCATCACCAAAAACTCAAAGTGCCCATAGTGACACTTGAAGGCAGTCTTGGAAATGTCCTATTCCCTCACACGAATCTGATGGTACCCAGATCTCAAATCAATCTTCGAGAAGAACTGTGCTCCTCTCAACTCATCCATCAACTCATCGATCCTGGGTACGGGGTACCTGTTCTTCAGTGTCTTCTTGTTCAGGGCCTTGTAGTCAATGCACATCCTCAATGTGCCATCCTTCTTCTTCACCAACACCACGGAAGAAGCAAAAGGACTCGTGCTCGGCCGAATGTGCTCAAGAGGCAGCAACTCCTTAATGGCCCACTTAATCTCATCCCGATAGGCCTTAGGATGCCTATAGGGGGTAGTAATCACTGCTTGTATGCCTTGCTCAAGCTCAATGGTGTGCTCAAACCCCCGATCTGGTGGCTGTCCCGGCGGAATCTCCCCAAATGCTGTGGCATACCGGTCAAGGATGGACTGTATCTCCGGGTGCACTGTCTGCCCTATAGTCCCTGCCTCTGATACACGCAGCTCCACTGCCCACTCTATGTCTCCCTTCCGGAACACTTCTTCCATCCGATGAGTTGAAACAGTCTGAGGCGGATATGTGTGCTGTCCTCGTATCTTCTCATGCTTCCCTGTCTTCTCATCATCCCACACCATCTCTAGGGCCTTCCAATTTGTAGTGACCTTCCCTAGAGTGATAAGCCACTGAACACCCAGTACTATGTTGGTGTCTAGAATATTGACCACGAAGAAGTGGCCAGTCAGTGTGTAGGTGCCCATCGTTACTGATAACTCTGGAACATAACGAGCACACGCCATGGTCTGATCTCCTGGGACCAAAACTGAGAATCCATCGAAGCTCTCTGTCTGTATACCTCTCCGCTCAACCATCTGTGCATCGATGAAGTTGTGGGTGGCCACACTGTCAACCAAAACTGATACTCGCTGGCCATGTACTGTCCTTCGTACGCACAACGTCAAATACTTGGGGACTCCTCGCAACGCTGCAAGGGCTCCTCCGGTAGGTGTAAACGCTACACCACCTGCTGGTGGTGGTGGAGGCGGCAAGGGACCCTGCATAGCATGACTATCTCCTGCCTCCACGTCATCCTCCTCATCCTCCTCCCCGCTGCTCTTGGAGAAGACCTCAATAAAATGTGCTTTACCAGTAGCACATCTATGTCCTGTTGCCCACCTAAGTCACCAGGTTCGTGTTTGAGTTCGACGACCATGAAATTCGAATAAAGTTCGGCAACTAAAATTTTGTCAATAAAGTTCGACATAAAATTCGACATATATAAATTCAAAATAATATAATATATATAATATATATATATATATATATAAATCAACTTAAAAGTCAAATCAAATAAATTTGGCTACCAAGAGAACAGAGGCTGAAAATTATTAAATTTTATAAATTATGTGTGATCAATTTTGGTCATTTTCAAGCCTTTTAATGTTAATCTTTATTGTAATTATCCTCCAAATTATATGCTTTAGATTTCCAATGATTTTCAGCCTTCAAAAAGAAAGAGTACAGTTAAAAATGCCCATGGCCTAGGAGACAAAAGATCACTACAAAACTCTGAAGTTCAAACTCAGAAAATGAATAAAGAATCTCTGCAAATACAGTGGCTCAAATTCAGTCAATTAACTAAAAACAATTCGGAAAAATTCAGTGAATTAACTAAAAACAGTTCAGAATTTTCATATGACAGTAATATAGTATAATAGTATTCCTCTTATGAAATCATAAAACAACCAAATTGAACCTTAACCAATGCCAAGAGCCTTTATGACAGCAGCGAACTTTAATACCAAGTGCTGAAAACAGTCCTAAAATCACCACTCCTTTTCAGGTTAGATTGAAGCAAGCAAATAGTGGAAATAAACTTAAGCCTCTGATATGTTTTCAAAGCTCTTTTCGTTTATGACAGTGAGCAGTAAACCATGAAGTGAGCCAATAATGAGAGCAATTCGTTCCTCAATATATCAAAATATAATTATATATAAACTTGAAAGTTTAAACTTTAAAGTAGCTTGGTAGTTTTAGAAAATTGTTCATGCAAAAAGTAAACTAGAAATCTAAAACAAGCACACAAGTTGTATTCTTGATGTTCCTGTTGCCCACTTGTTTTATCAAAAAGTTCTATGCTTTTAAGAGCAGTATGAGTTGTGAATCTGCTAGATGTTTCAGCATCAGATTCATCAGTGAATTCCCTGTCAATGTTTATGTCACTATCAATGTACAAATCAACATCATCCATTGTTGTATTTGGAACAGGATCAATCCACGGAGTAGAAGAATTGGATGACTCTTTAGCCACGTTTTTCAATGCCAACTGCAAGTTACTACGAAGATAAACAAGATCTTCTATTCTTCTAGATAACAATCTATTTCTTTTTTTGGAATGAATGTGGTCAAAGGAACTCCAATTCCTTTCACATGCTGATGCACTTGTTCCTTGGCTTAAGATACGAATTGCAAAATTTTGCAATTTTGGTGCCCCTGAACCATAAAATTCCCACCATACTCCTGGATCACTTCTGCTCCTATCATACTTTGCTGATTGTGTTCCAAATAACCCTTCTTCTAACCTGTATGCCCTCAACTGACTTCTGATCAAACCTGCAATTTCTGGATCTGGATTTAGCTTCTCAATAGACTGGATAAGTCCATTTACGATTTCTTCATCCCTATGTCTTGGTAACCCAATCAATCTAGGGTCCAAATAGCATGCTACTGCATGTAATGGACTATGCATCATCTTCCATCTATGATCACTTAAATCCCATATCTTCTTGTAATCAGCTTCCACATTATTAAAAACAGTTGCAATGGTCTCTTTGCAACGATCAATGCTTTCATAAACAAAACCCATACAAGGTTTGTCACCATCAACCATGCGGAGCACATTAACAATTGGGCCACAAATTTTTAAAACCTTGTTTGCATTTTCCCAAAAGCCATTATTGAACACTATTTGTTCAACATTTTTCCCCTTAGTTTCTTTTGAGAGGGTAGATCTCTCCCACTCAGTGTTGCAAAAAACAGCGCTTAGGCTCACTTTTTCCTCAACAACTCTTTTTCAGAGGAATATAAAAAGTGGCAAACCTTGTATCACAAGGCCTCAACAACTCTTTTGATGCATTCTTCCTGTATATGCTCAAAGTGAGACGATGGTTGATGATGAAGTTTGAAATTATTTTGGCTCTTCGGATTGTCTCATTGACCCAAGGAAATTTGGCTAAGTCATGCAACATAAAATTCAAGCAGTGAGCTGCACAAGGGGTCCAATAAATCTGAGTATACTTTTCCATAATCAGCTTCCCTGCACCAACAGGATTTGATGCATTATCTGTAACAACATGGACAACATTTTCCACCCCAACCTCTTGAATCGCTTCATCCAAAATTCCAAAAATAAATTATGATGTCTTCACTCGATCCATTGCATTTATTGCCTTCAAGAAAAGTACCCCTTGAGGACAATAAACAAGCACATTGATCAATGGGCGATGACACAAATCTGACCAACCATCACTCAAAATTGTGCATCCTGTAAGCTTCCAAGACTCTTTAATATCAACCAACTTTCCTGTCACTTTGTCTTTTGCTCTCTTTAGCAAAGTTGTCCTTAAAGCTTCAGATTCGGGAGGAACATAGCCCTTCCCAAAATCAATGGCCTTTTTAATTACATTTTTAAAATATGGACTCCTCGCCACATTAAAGGGAATTGCACATGCATAAAAATATTCTGCAACAACATCATCAACTTCCCGTTTTTCAGCAGGTTTCCAGAATTGATTTAATGTTTTGGTTCCCCCTGTTTTTGCTTGAGTAGAACTTGATCCACCAATGTTTGAAACCGAATTAATGGTGTTGGAGGAAGACATGGCAATCTCCCTCTCAATTCGCTGCCTCTTATTTACCCTTTTTCCTTTTGCATCTGTGAATTGGATTGGTCTTTCTGCACTGTGGCTTTTTGTTCATCGGTGGTCTTAGTGTAGGCTTCAACACCACCTCCACTTCGATTGCTAATACCGAGAAGGTGATCCACTGTTCTAGTTAAAGTGCCAGTGAAATTATGTCCACACAACTGACATGAAAGATTATAACCATATTTTTGGACAAAATTCCAAGCTATGGCAGTTGATTTTGGTGGTGCCATTGAAATTTGAAGGTTCTGAACCTCTGATTGTTGAAAACTGGTGAAGACTTGAAGTCTGAAATGTCTGCAATTTTTTTTGAAATTACATTTTCATTAGTTAGAAAAAGGAAAAGTGATTCAAAACAGGCAGAAAAGAGCAGGCTGTACTGTTGTAGCTTTTTATTTTCTTACACAGGCCATACACTTCAGATCTAAAAGATTTAATGACCCTAACTGTTCTTAGTTAAAATTCAGTCAATTAACTAAAAACAGTTTAGAAAAGTTCAGTCAATTAACTAAAAACAGTTCAGAATTTTCATAACAGGCCTGAGACCATACACTTCAGATCTAACTATTTTTAGCATGTATCAATGTGGAGTTGAATACAACGCTGAGCAGGAGGACGAAAATGGGAATCAGGCTTCAGCTGACAGCAAGAAAAGAGTGCACAATCATAATGGGAATGATGAAAAATGCACAGGTAAGTTATAAACTTGAGGGTGGAAGTATTTAGTTTTTTTCAATGGCCATAATTTATAAATTGCGCAGAGGTCAGTTAAGGAAGTATTGAGTTGATGTTTCGGTTGTGTTTTCTATGTTGATGATTGCAACTTGCAAGAAGGAAATGAAAGTTTGTTCATCTAAGTGGTGTATGGACAGAGCGTTGGGAACCAATGTACTTTTGTACACCATGAAGTTTGAACAGTGATCTAAGGAGCAGCATAGATAGTGTGAGAGGGCAGAGTTTTGGTGCCCTATGTTCAGTGATTTGATGAGGCAAATTCATAGTTAGAGGGTTGATTTGTTGGGCCTAAGATCAATGAACTTGGAGTAGATTAGTTATTGAAAGAATGCAGTGTTGGAGATTGGAGTTGAAACTTGAAATGCACAAGAGAATCTGAAGGTGTGAACTTCCTTGTAAGTTTTTAGAACTTAGGGCAGAGGTATAATATAATATGTTTGCAAATACTGACACTCGGACAATCAATCAGATCAGGATATCACATTTTTGTGTCAGTGAACTTTCTGCCTTCTTGTAGAGAAACCTGGAAGTTCAATTGAAGCTTAATGAAAGTGTGTTTCCATTCCTTTAGACTGTCTTCCTACAGGAAATTTTCTTAGCAATAGAGATATAATATTGAAAACACAGAGACAATAATGATAGTTCAGATTTCGATGCCAGTTTGACAGTTTGATTGTTCCAGTAAGACTCAGTTTGGAAAACACTTGAATAACATGCACAAAATGCAACCTGTGTACATAAATTAGATATGAGAGTCAGTGTGTTAATAGAAAGCTTTGTTTGAATCTGTAAGACTATATGCATCATAAGAAGACAACCCAGGATTGTAACCAGATTTGTAGAAGCTATTCTTACTGGTTAATGTCTAGTCTCATGGCTGTAATTTAGATGTGGGGAATCGGATTTTCATGACTGTGTAAGAGGTTGAAAATTTTCAATCTAATTTTTAAGTTGTGAGTCGTGACTCTCTTGTATAAATAATAAAGCAGTCAAAGCAGTGTATGAGTATCACTGTATCAGTATAAGTTATAACTTATTAGAAGAATGAACGCTGAACAATGAGTTTCAGCGATGTCATGAACGCTGGAAAATGCTCCTACCTGAACGTTGAAGCCTAAGCAGTGAAAGTGAGAGCCTGGCGGTTGCGCAGCAAGTGTCCTCGGACCTTAGTCAAGAGACGTGTCACCGTCGGCCGCTCGGTGTATGATTTATCAGTCAAGACTCAAGAGACGTGTCATCGTCGGCCGCTCGGTGTATGATTTATCAGTCAAGACTCAAGAGACGTCTTATGAAATGAAACCCTCCAGCAGCTGTAGAGTGGACTGCAACAGAGTTACAGTGTAGACTGGACCCTCCAGCGAAGTTGCGAACAATGAAACCCTCCGAACAATGAAACCCGCATCGTCATCAATCTGTGCTCGTCTTGGATTCCCCTTTGGAGGCGGAATCCTCACGTCCTTCCCCTTAGGCTGGAAAGCCTGTCTCTGAGGGTAAGGTGTCCGGGTCTTGGGTAAGGCATCCTGTAAGTCTTGGGTCATGCCAATAGCATCCTGGAGTGTGGCTGGTCTAGTGGATCTGACTAGACCCCGAAGTGGCTCTGCTAACCCCTCAAAAAACATGTAGATCCTTTGTGTTATGGATAGATTTGGTACCATCACTGAAATCCTCAGGAAGTCTGCAATATAGGTCTCTGGGCTCCTCGTCTGTTTGAGCCTTGTTAGCTCAACAAAGTGTTGTTCCGGATCCCTCCAGTCAAACCTCTCCATCAATCTCCTGGTGAACTTGGCATATGTCGTCACTGAGGAATGTCCGAGTGTAACCATCCCATGGAACCACCAATCCTGGGCCTCACCATCCAAATGTAATGTCGCCACCTTGATGGCCTCTGCCTCCACATCTGGTTAAGCTGGAAATAGATGTCTAGCTTCTCCACCCAAGACCTTGCTGAACTGTTTGATGAACCATCAAACGTAAGCAAGTGGAACCTACTAGCTGTGCGGTGGGTGTCTCCATCGTGATAATGCTGATGTCCTCTGTGATGGTCACAGGGTCTACTATCCCGTTGGAGCTGAACAAAGTCTCTGAATGAGAGAGCATCCCTGAACTCCTGCCCATAGGCCCGGTACTCTACAAAATAATCGCCCATATGCCCGGGCTCTGCCTGCTGTTGGGCTCCGAGCCCCGTGTCTGCTCCTAGGAAAGTGGGCATGGTAGAGCGTGTAGGGGCATGTGAGGCCATCTGTGGAGTAATATCATGTTGAGCGGCACCCTGCTCTGGAAAATGGTGGGATGTACCCGATCCCTCACCAACGTGGAAAACCTGTGGGTTCTCATGTTGTCTAGCCTCCACTGTCGTGAATCTCTGCCCCATCACCTCGATTTTCCTCGACAGATCCTGCACTAATTTGAGGAGGATGTCCGCAAATCTCTTCCCGTCCTCATTTTCAATTGGATCCTCCTGCTCTGCGTCCACCCTAGGCTCCTTCTATTCTATGTCCACCACAGGCTTCTCCTGTTCTGCGTCCACCATTGGAACACAATGTCCCTCTCCGTAGGTGTTTTCTAACCTACGCCCAGTGTCTCTGTATCTCCTATCTCTGTAACAGATGTAGGGTTTTTCCCCCGGTGTCAAAGATTGCTAGCTCCACAGGCTGAGTCAGATCTATGCTCTAATACCACTATAATAGCCCGTTTTAGAAATATTCCCCAAAACCCCAGTAACTCCAACCAAATACGCATAAATGATATAATAACCGGGAAACTCAAAATGATAAAAATAACAGTGGTGCAACATATAATATTGTAAACATGAAATATGAGCAGATACTCGAGAAATGCAGAGAGAAATGCTAAGCCATTTTATTATACTGAGTAATGGAATGAGTACAGGAGGTGATCAAAAGGATGGCACCTCGACTTGCACTAGGCAAGTGAAGAAATACACTCAGAATAGCAAAGGAATGGCCTCTCTCTGAATTGCGTGGATGCTGCTGGAAAACTGCCGTGCTACTGCTACTGCTGGAAATCAAATGAGGATTTGGGGCTGTTCCCCTCCTCAGAAAATGCTGAAACTTTGGAATCCACCTCTACTTAGAAAACCCAAAGAAACCCAAAAAGCTTTTCTGGAACGACCGACCCCCGAAAATTGCCCCTTCGGGTTATCACGCAATGCCACAAGGCCCTGCGCTTCCACTAAGTAGAATCCTCCAAAAAATTGCCTGAAACTTCGCCAAACTCCAATATGCAAGAGCTGATCCCTGCTCAATATCCCAGCTCAACTCCTCCACAAATCCTCAACTCGGAATTGTCCCCAGAAGAATTGCGTCCCTCTCTCAAGACTGCACAGTCCTCCAATGCTCAACTCAACCCAAATGCCAAAGATCAAAACTACTGCAAAAAGACTGCTGAAAATACCTTGCCTGAGTAGGCACTCGAAGTCCCCCGGGGCTAAGGGTAAGATCTCCGAACGGAGATAGTCGGTGCACTAAATAGTGCTGCAGACAGGCTATACAGCTAGTGTGCTCCAAGTCAAAGTGACTAGCTTAAATGCTTATAATCGAATGCCAAAATGAGGAGGCTCCTCTTCTCCTTTATAGCATTGGTCTCTCTCAATCCCAAGGCTTACCTCCTCCAACGTAATCTCCTCTTGCCACGTGTTCCTTTTCCCATCTGCGCAGTCCCTCCAAATGTCTGCATGGGCCCCATCTTTGCGTGGTCCTTTGGCTCCCTTGGCTCCCCTTTAAGTCACAATGTTGTGCTACAAGGAGTGACTTTTATTCTAAAAGTGAGTTATGTCCCCTTTTCCTCACCTTTTTATTTACAAATAACTATAGAAGGCAAAATTGAGCAAAATCGAATATTCCAATTAGCCATGGCTAATTAGGAATATTACAATTATCTATTTTTATTTATTTTTACATAATTTATGTTCATAACATTGCCTTCTCTTTCAAAAAGTTGTCCTCCAAGTTTGTTGATGAAAGGGCTTGATCTCTTTTCTGCTACGAATGCCTTCTCGTCTCGGAACAATCATCTTTGTTGATACAAGTAGATATGATCCTTGGAGTGATATATAAAATTGTCTTACTGAGAATGGATTGGACCATCCTAGATTAACCTTCGGTGGAATCTTCTGATTACTGGAATTTTATAACAAATTGTTATCAGTAGAGTGAATTGAGCTCACTTCAGTATTCTTTGTAACATAAGTTTGTTGTTTATGTTTCGAGTGATACATATTTGTAAATTGATTAAGGTGTCTACTCTTGTGATTTCGATGTAGATAAGGAGTTTTTCTTGTTTGAACTTCCTTTAACGTTTTTATGACAGTTTCCTGGTTGCCATCAGGCATTGTCGTTGTTGAATTAACCACTGAATCTTTATTTGGGGTGTCCTCTGTTTGAACGACAACCTCTGAGTACGTTTTTACTTCAATCAGATTTGGATTTGCTTGAACTGCTAGATTAGTGGTCTTGATCTTTGTTTCTTCAGTTTGGACTACTACATCTGGAGATTTTGATGCTTCCTTTGCGACAAGTTCTTTGAACCTATTCGTCAATGACTTCTTATCGTCCTCAAGTTTTTTAATCTATTTGAGTAGATTTTGATTATGATTTTTGAGACGTAAGCATTCTTCATTCTCTAAATCAACTTTGTTTTGGCCTTCACACTTCTCGTCTTTTAAACATTTGATTTGTTTTACTAATGTTTGGTTAAGGCTCTTTAAACGTAAATTTTCTTCTTCTTGTTCTAATAAACGCTCCTTGAGTTCCTTCTTTGATGCTTTAGCTTTCTTGACTTGTTCGAGTAGCTTTTGTTGGTGATCTTTGAGGCGCGAAATTTCTATCTTTGTTGCAGATGACTTCTTCAAGCTCTTTTTGCTTCTTTGATATAGTTTTCTTGTTGTCTTGAAACATCAAATCTGAGATGTCCTTAAGGTCTTGTAATGGAGATTTTATTGATTTTGATTTACTTGTTGTGTCTCGAAACATGACCATCTTCCCTTTATAAGGAAACGTCAAAACTTGTTTCTTTATGTTTAACATGAATGTACCCAAATCCTTAAACCAGGGTTGACCGAGTATGATGTCAGTGTTTTTATCCGTCCTTACAAAATGAACTTGAGATATGTAGTCATAATGGCCTATCATCACTAATTTTATACTCGTTTTGGTCAAAAATATGTTTTTGTACACCAATGCTTAGCTATGGAATTAATAATTGATTTGCCAAGTTGATGTTGATATAACTTTTATCATTGCTTGGGCTGATGTGGACATTAACTTCTCTTCCTTGATATTTCCTTTTAATGTAATTACTCTGTGATCTGTAATTGAAAAACCATTATAGGAAAACCTTTTTTTCAATGATTGTTCCCATTTGTTTTGTGGAGATGACTTAAGGTATTATATTTAAAGTTCGTTTGGACTTTGTACTTCAAGCCTCCTTCAAGCAATGATATAATTTTTATCATTGCTTGGGCTGATGGGGGCATAAACTTCTCTTCCTTGGATATTTCCTTTTAATGTAATTATTCCGTGATCTGTCACTGAAAGACCATTATAGGAAAACCTTTGTTCCTTCCTCATTTTAGAATTGAGCTCCATCATTTTTTTTCAATGATTGATCCCATTTGTTTTGTGGAGATGACTTAAGGTAGTATATTTAAAGTTTGTTTGGACTTTGTACTTCAAGTCTCCTTCAAGCAATGATATAATTTTTATCATTGCTTGGGCTGATGGGGACATTAACTTCTCTTCCTTGGATATTTCCTTTTAATGTAATACTCTGTGATCTGTAACTGAAAGACCATTATAGGAAAACCTTTCTTCCTTCCTCATTTTAGAATTGAGCTCCATCATTTTTTTCAATGATTGATCCCATTTGTTTTGTCGAGATGACAAAGTTTGTTTGGACTTTGTACTTCAAGCCTCCCTTAAAAGTGTCTTTTTAATATATAATATATATATATATATATATATTTTTTTTTTTTTTTAATTCTTCAAAACTCTTTTAATCCAATTTCCTATTATCCTTAATATTTCAAAACTCCTTTGTATTCTTTTTATATAATTCTACTTACGTTTTTTTTCCTTGTTGTACTTTAAAAAGAATATTTAAATATTGTTTCAATTGGCTTCTTTTAAATATCTTATTGTCCTTTGTATTTATTTTTTAAAATTTCATATAGCTCTTTAAACTTTAATTCAATTTCACTTTAACATAAACTTTTAACTAATATTTTCTCCTTATGTAACCTTTTATAATAATACCGGCTTTGTACTTATATATATTTTCTCCTTATGTAACCTTTTATAATAATACCGGCTTTGTACTTATATATATTTTCTCCTTATGTAACCTTTTATAATAATACCGGCTTTGTACTTATATGTATTTCAATAATTTTATGACGTGAACTTTTATTTAATACACCTTTATAATATAATACTTCTCTTTTCTTTTTCTTTTAGAAAAGTTACAACCCTAGTGAAATGTGGCTATGTACTTTTGACTCCGTTAATGTTCTCCATGTAAAAAGTAAAATTTACCATTCACATAAAGAGATTTTGTATTCTTTTTGTTTTTCTTTTACTTTTAAAATACCATGGGCAATTACCATGGGTTTCTAAAACCACCATTAATGTTTTCCACGTAAAAAGTAAAACTTACCATTCACATAAAGAGATTTTGTATTTTCTTTTAGTTTTAAAATACCATGGGCAATTACCATGGGTTTCGAAAACCTTTGTTGATGTTTTCCACGTAAAAAGTAAAACATGCCATTCACATAAAGAGATTTTGTTTTTGTTTTACTTTTAAAATATCATGGGCAATTACCATGGGTTTCTAAAACCACGGGCTTGTAAGCCACTTAATGAAAAATCGAGATAATATTATTCCTTCTCTTACGTATAGTTTTAAATATATTTGGAAAGATTCCCTCTCAACTTAATCGTGCACTTTTTATCAATAATGTATAACGTTTTTTATTTATTTATTTTTAAATCTTTTTTTTTAATCTTTATATATATATATATATTTTTATAATTTGATTTTTTTCTTTATTTTTTTTAATCTTTTTTTTTGACTTTTATTTTCTCTCCATATATATATTAATTTATTATTATTATTATGTTGAATGGCCAAATACTTGATAGCGAAATGGAGAAACTCCAAATTCTTGTAGCGAAACGCTTCAACGACAACAATGTTAATGAATTTGACAGTCAAAGACATGGATCGGAGAACACGACCCTGTGCAGCGATTGACCGACCAGAGGATCGAATAGCTCTAATACCAATGTAACGACCAAAAGTCATATGCGCAGAGGAAATCTTTAAAATACTTCGTAGACAGAGACATCCATCGTAGGATTGTAATTGTATAAAAGAATTGATATAGGACGAGTACAAATGAGAATGAGGGTTCTGTCTATATAGCCAAGTAAGTACCCTTTCACGAACATGCATGTCTCTAAGACATGCCTTTTCATTATTAACTAACTAACCATTAGTTAATTTACTTTATTATTTATTATTATATTTATATTATTATGATTATTATTTATTATCTATTTTTATTTATTTTTACATAATTTATGTTCATAAGAATCACCCAAACAAGAATCACTAAGATAACAAATGTTAGTAATAGATCATCAAATGTATAATCCTTTCAATCAATGTATTCAAAGCATACCTTTGTTTCTTTGACTAACCTTGTCTTGATAGATCCTCCTTCTTGCAAATGTTTTCCCTAACCAAGACAACAGAGGGAGAAAGGTGATTAGTATTTCATATAATCAAAGTTAAGTGATTACATGAACCCAAAATTGAAAAGACATGAGATACTTATCTTTTTCTTGAACAATCTCATAAATGGCCAAGAGATCATCCGCGAGTCTAGCTATCTTCACAAAAAAGGTTTCCACAGTATCTTCTTTTGTCATCTTTGTATTCCTCAGCTCATTCTTCAAACTTGCTACTTGACTAATGTCCTTAATAGTGAAAAACTTTGACAAGGCTTCATACATCTCCTGAGCATGATCGATGTTAACTATGAAAGGAACAAGATGGTCTTTTATCCCTTCTACCATCAAAGTCATAGCCACCAATTCTAGATCCCTAAATTTCACTTTGTCGGCATCATTGGCTTCTTTACATTTCCTTTAACCAAATCTAATACCCTGTTTTTCTCGAGGATTAGGTCAATTCTCTTCTTCCAGGATCTGAAGTTAGATGCTCCTTCAAACTTGTTCTCATCCTTGATAGAGTTAGACATCTTCCTAGAATATAATAGATTCCTTCCTTGAGATAGTGCCTCTGAATGGATCTGCGTTTTTCTTCTTTCTTCACCAAAGCTCTTATACCATGTTGGAAAATCAGAAAGGCAATAAAGATTTTCTCCATCTTGATAATTACTTGTGATGTTACTTGTTATTATGATTCCTTATATGTTCTTTCTTTAGTTCATCAAGCAATTACACAAAGCAATAACACATAAAACAATGAACACAAGATGTAGGCACATGCCAGGGAAAAATCCCCCTCAAGGGGAAAACCTAGTCAAAGTAATTCCTCCTTACAATAGTATTCTTTGAGACTCTTCACCCTAGACCTTGACTAGACCTTCCCTCCACACCAAATTAGCCTCCAGAAGATTGATCTCTTTCTAGCAACTTTGACTATGCAGCACCTTGTGGTAGCTCATGACTTTTGGCAGTAGTCCAACTTGGGAGACTTCGTTCTCCCAATCTAGAGCACCAAACAGAGAGAGACCACTACCAAAAGTTTGATTTTCCTTGAATCCTTAGACTCCCCCGAACTCGCATTCATTTCAGCTTCCCGACAACAGACTTTCCCAGCTTCCTACTTCGCACTTCTGCCTAGGAAACATATTTTCGCACTTTTGCCGAGAAGAGAGAGAATGAGAAGTGATGCACCAATTGAATTTGTTGTCCTTCCTTTTCTAGGCTTCTTGTGGGGTTGAATGGGTCCTTAGGCCGACTTGATCTTCTCTTAGGTCGACATGGTGTGGAGGTTACATAATTCATATTTGACTCAATACTTTACCGATTTACATGGTTCAAAAGCCCTAAAAGGGTCTCTTCAAATGTACAATAGTTCTATAGACTTAAAATAAATCCTAGAATTCCTCAAGGGGGACTTCAACCTAAAACATGTTGACCTAAGCATGAGGCACATGCTTTAACAAGTCACAATAATAATAATAAAAATTATTTTCTTTATTCTTTTGACAAGTGCATTACATAATGACTCAAGTATATTTTTGAAGACCAAACATAGTTACTTTTTCCAACAGCTGGAAGGGCCGAAATTGCAGTCCTAAAGTTGGGGGTCAAAGTTCCAAAGCTAGGGGTCAAAATTCTGGGTTGAAGTTGCATTTGAGAAGTTGACACTTGGTGACTTTGGGAGAGATCATCTATTGGAAGGAAGGGATGACTTGGCGAAGAAGGAAGATCTTTTGGTCTAGGGTCTTAGTCTATCTCAACTTGATTTTGCTAGTGGAAGAGTTTGAGTCGGTTTTCCCCTATAAAAGGTTTTAGCCCTGGTTGAGTGCCTACCTCTGGTGTCATTAATCTTTGTGTTTTGTTTTGATGATTGCTTGATGAAACAAAGATAAAAGAAGAACTCGAGAAAGTTAATAAGACCACAAAGATATCACAAGTAATTATCAACATAAGGAAATCTTTTTGCCTTTCCAGTTTTCTAACAGAGAGATGGGTACTTGCCCACTCTCATTGAATCACTTTAGGGTTTCCGTCCTCAGGATACTATTGAAGCTGTGAACTCTCGGTTCTCCAAACCTCTCCACAAGAAAATACTCAACTCCAAGATGTCCCAAATGATCTCCTCCTCCTTTTAAAGATTCCATAGATAGATCTCCAACTTCTAGAAGTATTTTGCTTTATTATTTTATTATTATTCTAGAAGCTCCTCCTTGAGTTTGTCTTAAGTGACTTCTTAATTTATTCAAGTCACTTTTGGCCCTTTCCCCTTAATTAATATATTCCCTTTTTAATTAAATGACTAATTAAAGTCATTTTTGAGTTGGGAAAATGGTAAATTGCCCAATAGGCTCTCTTTGACCATTGGAAATCACTTGTCAATATCCCATCCTATATATCTTCTTGTTATGGTTCCAACAAGCTATTACACTAAGGTGTTATGTCAAATATTCCTCTCGGAATGCCACCTTGAGTGTATTTAATTAAGGTATGCCCAATAATAGTTTATTTAATAGGAATTATTAGAAAGCCACAAAACCAGAAACAAGCTACACGAAATTTGTCATGGTGATGAATATGACAAGTGAATGCTGTCAGATCCTATAAAATCTCCTCAAAACTCCCTTGGGACCGCTGATGATATAATCCTGCTCTTGTGACCTGGTCATCATGTGCCTTGGAAATCCATGCTAGCTGTACTGTAGAGGAAAATAAAAATGGGGACAATACAAATCTTCCCACTCCAAGATTGTTGTCCCTCAAGCAATCTGTATCTGTCCATTGTAGAGGCATCTGCAAACTGATATCAGTATCCCATATGAACCATTGTGCTACGCCATGCTTCCACGCTAACCTAACATGAATGGGCCCCTCAATACCTGGATCCCAAACAAGTCGCAGATTCAATCCGCCATCAATGGAACCACGTGGATCCTAGAGCCATCATAGCTAATCATCCTCGTCCATACCCCATGGCTCTGGCTGTGCTTTGTCTCTAGTCATAGATGATGCTCCATCAATAGAATACCAACTCATCACCTCTCTCTAATCCAATCTCTGACATAGGCCAAGGTCAATCCCACTCTGCCGATGCTGAGCTAGTGCTACTGGAAAGCTGATGAACAGACGGTTGACATCCCATTGGCAACTGAAACATGCAGTATCCCTCACACCTAAGGGCCCCTGCTGTACTAATCCCCTAACTAAGAATGATGCCCCATCATTAGGATACCAACTCATGATCTCTCATCAATCCATCCTATGGGAAGGTTTAGATGCATGGATACCTATATATGGAACAAGTTTACTATGTTGCCCCATGCCCAATTCATGCATTGTTGCCTAGTCAATCAAAAATACCAATTTACAGAACCTCGCCTCTCTCCCTATAATGGACACAAGTGGCAAATAATGCTACAAGCCCTGCCCATGTACTCTTGGAGAGGGCTGCTGCCTGAAAATGTTACAGCTTTGCTGGCTGCCATTGCATTTGTTTGCACCTTATTAATGGGTAGACCCAATGATGGATGCACCACCATCTCCCTCATCTGACAGGGAACTCCACGCTCTTCCTGTCTACCAACCTCCTGCAAAACTATCATGTCAGACTCCAACACCTTTTGATGACAAGCGTCTAAATGTACTACAACCCTGCTCGCTGTTAGTGCATGTCTGCTCATCATTAATGGCTGGCCCCAAGGGTGGCTGCTGATCCTCCTCATCATGGGCTCATGTTGAGCCACTAGTTGACTCTCCAAAAATGGTCCATCACACACACTATGTTCCATTATGTGCTGCTAATGCTGAATCATCACTAGTAGCTCACCTCCCTGGTCTCCTCCTTAGACTCCTTCCCACATGGGAACAATTTGCTGCTCATCAATATCCTCTACTAAACATGGTTGCATCTTTGAGCTGCTGTCGACAAATCCCCATGACTGCTGATGCTCCTTAGAGGTATCCTCGTAAGAACCCATGGCCTCAACTTTAAAAGAAGAATTCTCATCCTGAAAGTTAGAAGGAACCTCCTCTTGATCTACCTCTGCCATCTCCTCCATGTAACTCATGCATGAGTGGTTAGGTCCCCAAGTTTCCTTGCAGATGAAGCAAAGATCCTTCCTTCTTGACTCATTCTTGCTGCATGGTCTACCGAACCTGAGTGGTTACTCTGTGGTCAGCTGTCTTTTGAACAACCCAATGTTTTTTTCGACCAACCTTTCGACTAGTTCGTAAGAAACAGGTGAACCGTGAGACTATCCGTTCCTTCCTCAAATGACCAATAACTTGGATTGCAACTCTCTGCAAATGGCCTCACGGTCTCCCATATATGAAGATAAAATGGACTGCATATGTGTTTTGGTTGTGTCAGGATGATGTTTCCTAATGTTGAAGAAACATTGGAACATTTGGAGAATCAAGTCATCACACTCTAAGTCAAACATGATGTCATATGTTCTAACCATGGCCATGACTTCTAAAATATGGAGCTTTTTCCCAAAGGTAGGACCCATGGTGTTATCCATGTCCTGAAAGGTCTCCACTATCAATTTGAAAACTCCCCTCATAATATCATTGTTTTAAAGGGATATAGGTGCATTCAGCCTCATAATGTTATTGCGATAGGATGCAACTGGAAGTTTGACCCCTTCACAAGGGTACTCCAAGAACTTGTGTTGTATTAGGGCAAGCATGGCTGGTTTTAGAGTCCAACTTATCTTCTTCCCCTCTGACTGGCTCACCTTGGAAATGAGCGAGTCTAGTTCTTCCAATTTGAGAAGGCCTTTCACTGTAACCCTCATGTTTTTCAGAGCTGTCCCAAGTGCAAAGATTTTGTGTCTAATCTCTGGCCACTTCTGCAAATCCTTTGGCTGCTCTCGTTGAAGGATAGCATGGACCCATCTTGAGAAAGTTCTGCTGTTCTGCTTGGTTTTCTGGTGTATATCATAGTCCATTGAGTTGTTGTTGTGTTGGTTTATGAGGTATTTCAAATACTCCATTGTTCAACAATGAAGATATCAAACAATTCTCAGCCTCTCAATTAGTGATACCCTAATAGGACTATTACAGGAAACACTCATCAACCTTTCCCTCAAATCTGCCTAGCATATATGATACTATCTTTTATGACAGAAATGGGTATTCATTGACTAATACAATAGGCAGTATCTGACTCAGTAGAAAATTCAGCAGGACATAAGGTTCAGCTACAGACAGCAGACATAATAAAATATAAACATCTCAAATAATCTTAGCTTACAAAAATAACACTGGCTACTATTTTCATCCTTACATGACTAGACACAATTTCTCTGACCAACATCACAACAGGGCAGAGTGCCTAAACGAGTTCAGAATCTCTAGGAAAATGTCCCACAATGACTGCTGATATATGACAATAGCACCAACATAAACAGTCTTTTCTCGCCATAAATGCAAATATCAATGAGCAGATAAGAGTCTGACATCTTAAGCTAAGATAAGATAATTAGCACTAAATAACATAAGGAAGCATCATGTTAGAGAATTTGAAAATAGTGATAGAGGAAAGAATGATCCATCTTTATTAGGTATTACTTAAAACTTAAAAGTAATGAATTAGTTATGCTTGTAACAAACAAACAACATGAAAAATCCTAAGCATTTATATACGGTAATTCATGAGTCATGGAGTGCATTGGATATTAAGTTATGTTGCAGTTCAGTACCTCCATTGCAAAACATGATGTCAATGCATAGAATTTAGCAAATGCTATTTTATGTCAAATTGAGAGTGTCTGGATATTTATGAGTCAATGCAATCAATTATTCTACAGATAATTACCTAGATCATGTTTTGTAGTGCCTAATGCCTTCAAGAATAATGAAAGTAGTGTGTGTTTAAGAGGTCATTCTGGAAAATTTACGGCTGTTCAGATTTATGCTCTTAGATTATAGATCTTTATGAAATTATTGAATTCATGGATCTGAAATTACAAGTTTACTTTTGCTCTAAAGATATATGTAGTTATGCCATGTTTTTTTTATTTGTCTAGGGACTGAAAATTATAGGTAATCTATTGTCTGCTATTCTCTCTCTCTCTCTCTCTCTATATATATATATATATGAGAGAGAGAGATGGCTGGTTTGGAGAATTTGTTAATACTTCATTTGTGCAGGGATAACTTGAAATTTGGAACACGACAGAGAGGAGACATTGTTGGGGATGTAATATTGCCACCATGGTATATTTCATTTTCTGAAAGGCAATGTTGCTGTGAATTAACTGTACACAAATCTTATTTTTATATCTGGTTTGTGTTTCAAGTGATATTTTTGTAAGTAGTCCATAAATGTTATAGAAGAAGCTTTCTTAGACATGTATGATTATTGTTGACATATTTTGATAATGCTTGAAACTGGAAGAGTTCCAAAGTTAACCAGAGAGAGCAGACTGTCACCTTGTACAGTGTCTCAGCACTTTGCGTTACTGTGTGCTAACATCTGGGGTGAGTCCCTATAAAATTTGAAGAGAACAACTGAATCTTTTTTGTCAAAAACCACTAAGATCTGGGGAAAAGCTTTCTGTAAATTAAATATCAGAGCTTGAATCTAATTTGGGACAGCAAGTACAATGCATATTTACAATTGTATGTGAAAATTTCTAAACCGAAATTCTATCACTGCAGCAACTGATTTATTTCACCTACTTATTATTCTCAGTAAGTTATTTACGAAATTCCTTCAACAAATATTAAAATAAATTCTACTGCAGTTATCACACAATTATCCAGAGAAAAGAATACATGCACAAGAATTAATCACATTGACACAGTTATTTTTGGACAATTGTCCTTGGAAAAACCCAATGCGGGAAAAATGGTGCAGCATATGAGGGCTTTATTAATCTTCAACAGCAATTGCTTTTACAAGGAATTATTTTACAGAGAAACTGAAAGAAAACATTTGAGACTTTCCCTCTAAGACCATCTGACAATTTGAAGACCCTGCTCCCACTTCTACTTCACCCCTGCATCACTCTGATAATTGATTGACCCAACATGGCTCTGTGTCCCTTTGCGTCACCTTGCGTAGGCTCTGCGTCTCTCCTCTGGACTGCGTCTCTCTTTATGTGTTGTCTTCCTTGACCCTGCATCACCTCCTCGTCATTCACTGCTTGCTGCTGAAGCCCTCCTCTTCCTCCACCCTGCAACTCCCTCTGAAATCGATCTCCTCGTCCTTGAGAATCGAATTTCCTTGAGATACTGAGTATCTGCTGGTGCCTTTCCAAATGAACCTCAAGTCTTCTCTTATACTTTTCCTATTGATAAATCAACGACCTAGATTAAGTGCCTAATCAACGGCTAAGATTGAAACAGACTTGATCCTCGTCTCTTAGAAGCTTCTCATCCTTATCTTTATTAGTACCCATTAATATTTTTGTTTTCCTAAGTTTAGACTTAACAATCCATTAAAAATATTAATTATTTTAATAACTCCTCATCCGGATGGAATTTCTCAAAACGATTTCTGGGTCATGGAGATCTCATGTGCTTTAGCCTCTCTTCCAAATTTCAAGGCTAGAGCACATTTGATGCTACCAAAAATCAACATTGTATATTCTAAATAACCTTGACTTATGTGCAAATATGCTGTGGAGCACCTCAAATGTATGCTTGAAAAGTGCAAATCCGCATGTAAGATATCCAAAAACAATGAAATTAGTCACTGGAAATTCTATTTGTGACCTTAGTGCCTTGAATATTGTGGGTGATGATGTAGAAAATCTATAGTGGGTTGATTCCCATTGTCAGTTGATTCAAAAAGTTCATGTGAAAGCAATTAAACAGATCAATAAATGAGATTTAGCCACCAAACAACTTGGTACATTTATTCCAAAGCTGCAAGTTTGGAGATATTGGCTTCAACTTCAAAGCACTTCAATGGGTGTCAAACCTCTTCCAGAATACCTCCTGTTATGAAGTCCAATGGTCGAATCACATGAAAAGGATGAGAGTGACCTCTAACTGTCATTGATTAATGTGCTCTCTGAAACTCACTCAGATGAAAAGAATGGGATGAAAGACAAGAAAACTCAAGCAAATAATGGATGTAGAACTCCCACTGCCTCTTTGGCTCTTATAGTCTATAAGCTAAGCTTGATGGTGTACAAATAAGTATATTTCTAAATATAATCGATAATATAATAGTGTAATTTCAAAAATATAAGTGCTCTAGTAGGGCATGTTGTCACAAAATCTAGTAGGCCTTGGAGAGGAGACCCTACAAGGCTATAGCTATACCAACTGCCAACAATGGGCTAATGGCCCAATGTTAACACAACCAAAATCCCCTACTCTTTATGGACTTTCACCAATGGGAGGAGTCCTGTATGAGAGAGGTCACCTAAGATTGGTATTCTAATCTTGATGAATAGGGTGACCTAAGTAGGATCTCAAGAAGGAAAGTGCAATTTAGGTTCAAGGCTTCACAAATAAACAATTCGTTTTCTGAAGGGAGAGTCCTACAAGAAAAGGCACAAGACTCGGGGTTTGATGATTTTGATGTGTTGGAGTATTCAAAGGTCAAGGCCAAAGAGAGAGTTTCTTGTAAGATGATGTGACAAAGGAAAGGCTCATGAAACCCTCAACAAGCCCCCAAGTTGAGGCAAGACTAGCCTAGGATTTGACCATAGGGCAAACAACCAGGGAAAGAAAATTTATGGATAAGATTGAAGTGGATGCCCACTAAAATGATAGATTTTGTGGCAAATTGTATCCCCTTCATGTTTAGGTTCTCTAATCCTCCAAATTTTCTCTCCCTAGGAATTCGCACCAAGCCCTAGGTGCTCACCTAGCCCTAAAGAGGCCGAAGTTAGCAAGATAAAATTTTATGGATAAAAGTATTGTGTGATCACTTTACTTTTAGGATGAGATATATCAGCCAATAGTGTTTCCAAGGAGGTTGAAATTTGATTCCCTAGCAACAAGATTTCAAGAAATTACCTATACAATGGAAAGATGGGTTTTCATGGGAGAGCTTCTAGGAACTCACCACTAGGACAATTCATTACATGTTATGTACGAGTAATGCATGCAATATTTATATAGATATCAATTCAATTAATCTTCAACAAATTAGGGCACTATTTAGCATAACCTAGAATCAATTATTCCATACATTAGATATAGAGAAATAAATATTCAACAATTAGGTACAACTTACAAGATAACATGCAAAATTTTCATCCATTAGACCAAAAAGTAACTCCAAAGATAACCAATATTAACTCCAAATATCAAAATGCATCCACAACATCCAAATCTTCCATAAGAAAACAAGTCTGAATTCAACTAGCTATGCTGAAAATCTTAAGAGGTGTGATGATGAGAGATCACAGTGACATGTTTCTAATTTATATGAGGCATATGAATGCTTATTTAGCCTACAAACCCCTCTAAACATAAACACGATGTGCTAGGTCACAAGCCGAACTAGTAGCCTTTGCCAAATTAAATAAACTTCCATATGTGCAAGCCGAAATGTTGATGTCATGCTAGTGTAGGCTCGCTTAGGGAAAGCATTAAGGGAAATATGTGCCTTAGCAAGTGTAGAAGCCCTCTAAAAACATGGTCTAGGGGTTGGTCCCTAGATCTTTGTCATAAACATCTTGTGGACCCCAGTTTTGGGTTTGGGGCACAAAATGGGTGTCATGGGTCTCCCTGTGGTCAATATACCTAACTCTGCTCCAATGTCACAGGCTCTCAAGATGGTGCCAACCCTCCCTATCTCACGGTATGAGACCATCCTCATCTGGGCTCAGGATCAATTTCCCGCCTCTTTGATCAATGGTAAACCGACTAGGGGAATGCTGGTCCAAGTGCATCATCCCATAAAAGTAAATTATGTAGGTCGTAGTGCAGGAAAATTGTGGGTGTTGAGGGTGCCCATGGATAGTGTCAATAGGCCCCTTTGGAGTACCTGGACTGTAGTTAAGTTGTCCAAACTCATAGACGGAACCACCTGTCAATTACACACAATATCCAGTGTTGCAACTTTCACCATTAGGTAACATTTAATCATTATTGCATCTGAGTGAACCAAGCTTGAAAGAAATGGCCAAACTAACAATTCATAGAAGGCTTCTCTTCCAAAATTGTGGCCTTAGTCATGTAATGGTGTTACCTCCCTACGTAGGAGTGGTTAATAGTGTTGATTTTTCAAATTTAAAAGGTACAAGCACATTTATGAAATACTTATAATTACTTCTAATGATGTAGATCTTCTTTTAGCAATTCCAGTTTATCATTTAGTAATTATACTTTAGAAAGTCAACCATAAATGTGCAAGGACAATAGAGATCACAATGCACAAAGAGAACACAAGATTTACCTTGGGAAAACCCACTTGGGGCAAAAACCTAACCACTTTTTCCTTAGAGGAATTATTTAATTCAACAAGAGAAACACCTAATACTGCTAGTCAACTATGATTGCCAAACTGACCAACAATGCCATGGTCAAACATGGTCAAACAACCCTCTTGTCAAGTCACTCTTGTGCCCAACAACTTTGGTCCTCTTTGTTCTGACTAATCTAAATTTCAGCCTCCCAAAGTATGCCTAGAAACTCGGCCCTGCTGCTTAGAATAATTTGCCCAAAATTTTGGCCTTGCCCAGAAACTGCTATCTAGAAGTTCGACTTGTTGCCCAGAATATGCTCAGAAAGTCACACATGCGAAGTCAAGGAAAGAGAAAGAAATGCTAGTGATGAATTCGTCCTTCTTCATCCTACTTCATCCTTCTTCTTCTTCACTAAGATGCCCAAAATATCTGTTGTCTTGTGTGAGGTCGAATGACGCCTTGTGGAGGAGGTCAAGTTCTCTAAATATTATATATATATATATATTATACTTCTTTCAGGGTGGGTTCTCTTCACTGGGGCCAACTTAACAAGTTTGGAGCCAAAAATTCAAAATTCAAAATTCGAAATTTGCTCTTTTGAAACTAACACGAAGAAGATGTCTTACATTAATCCTTTCAAGGGCTAATCAAATAAAATGACATGAAGAACATGGCTTACATTTTCATCATATATTTCAAGGGCTAAAATAAAAATTATGAAGACTGACTATGGCTACAAAACTCAACAGTCACTCTTAGCTAGTGTTGAAGATATAACTAGGTTTGGTCTTCTATATATCTATCTATCTATCTATCTATCTATCTATCTATCTATATATATATATATATATATATATTATTAATTAATTTGTTAAGCATGTTCTTCATGCTGGAGTCAAAAAGAATTTATTTTTGAGTCAAAAGAAAATTTATTTGTCATCTCCCATTTGGACATTGAAAAGAAAGAAAATTTGAATTTTTAGTATGAGTCATAAGTCCACAAGATGACCATGTCTGCCTCCTTGGACAAGTCGGCCTAGCCCTCCAAGTGGCACCTATTCTACCCTCTTGGACAACTATATATTAGAGACAAGTTTGACCCCTTTGGATCATGTTCACCCAATACACAAGAAGCATATGTGAACCTAGCAAAGGAGAAGAATAAGCCGAGTCAAAGGAGAGAGAAGGCAAGTCAAAACAAGAAGAATATTCCACTTGTTGACCGAATCTTTGACTACTACAGTTCACATGTCTGAAAGGTCTATTTTCTGTGGAAGAGGTTGGAATTTTCTGAGTTAATTGTTACCCACTATTTTGTGGGTGATATCCCTACGAGAAATTTTTTCTCTAAGATGGTCCTCAACTGGGAGCCAACAACCCCTTGCAGCCACCAACTAGCTTGTTGTGCCATTTCTCCACCCCCTGAGCCAACCATGTGGTTCCTCACCCATTTGATATGATCATATGTTTGAAGGTGGGCATCTCGAACCTAAATGTATGCCTTGCACTTGGTAATTGAGTATTGTAGTTTGCTTATCATGGACACTTTTGGGTATGGATTAATGGGGAGATTCAGCGGAAAGAATGGGCTAAGTCTGATCTCTTGCCCCCTAGACCCCTTTGGATGTTAACCTTGGACCCTACTAACGTGAGATCTCTTTTACAGGCCCTTAGGGTTTAGGGATGATATTACATGGGAAAGCCCGCTTTTGGTTGCGTGGTCCTGCCCCCTCGTCCATACATATTACTCCCCTTCTGCCCAGGGTTTATAGCCATTGCATACCTAAGACCACATCTACTCCTCCTGATGGTACAATGTAGAACAAAGATTCTAAATTAAAGTCTTGAATCTACAATTTGACCTTATGGCATTTCCCTAGATTTTCAATCTTCTTATAGTCGACTACCATCACCTTCATGTTGGGCATGGGAAATGTGAAAATGTTGAGTCTCTTTGCCATAATTGAGTCTAAAAAATTGTGGGTGCTACCGGTGTCAATGAGAACCATTATGTTGTTCTTCTTGGTATGTCCTTTTAATTTTAAAGTCTAGGGTTGTGATATACCTATCATAGCTGATAATGAAACTTGCAAAATGCTTTCGTCATCTAGATCTGGAGAGAATTCTGGTTCCTTCTATGTTTGATTCATCATTGTTTGAATCATTAGTTGCTTCACAGTTATATAGGTTCTTTGTCTCTTTTCCTTTTGCACACCTATGTTTAGGGTCCCACTTTTTGCCACAGCATTTGCACTTGCCCTCTTTCATCCTTTGCATTTCCACGTTAGATTTTTCTCCTTCATGAAGATGTGGTGGAACATATTTTGTATTATCAATATTCGCGGACAAGGGAAATCTTTGTCTCGAATATACTTTTTCCGGCTCTGACCATAATATCTTTTCAAATTTCTTTCAGCAGCTTTTGCTTTTTGTCTTGCTACTTCTATCAACTTAATGTCATGAAGCTCAAGTTCTACTCGTAGATGGGTTTTAAGTCTGGAGATGTACGATTGGATTAGACGAGATTCTGATAACCCCCAGGTACCCGTGTTGCTAAGGTCTCCCATTCTCAAGTGTATTCATCAACATCTCCTTTTTGTCGCAATCTGATGAGTGTTGAAAAGAACTCTTCTTCCTTGACACCCTGAAACCTTTTAAAGAACACATCCTTAAATTTTCTCCAACTGATAGTGAGTGTCGTCTTCTTCCATGACATATACCAATTATATGCTTCGCCTTCCATTTTCATGGAAGCGTGCCTAATCTTTTCGTCGTCATTGTCAATATCGTAAATCTCGAAATATTCTTCTGCTTTATTGAGCCACGCAATGCTGCACTTTTCGTTATTGTTGAACTTGGGTAGCTCAATTTTTGCTCTTCGTTGATATGTCGCCAATGGTAGAGTGAAAGAAGGGTATTGATTGGTGAATGGATTCCAGAGATGCTTATTTTGAAAATTCGCGTTACTATTTTCATGATGGTGCATGGATGATTTTTTGGAGACTCGGTTTTTCCATGAGAATCTGTTGAATTTGGTGAATTGTGCTGTTGATTACCTTCATCATTCTGGAATATTTGTTCGGGTGTAATTTTCATCCTGTCACAAATAGCGGTCAGTATTGTCATTGTCTGATTATGATTCATTTTGGATTTGATATGGTTCTACCCGAGCTGTCTTTCTATTTGATTTGTCATATCTTGAAGCTTCTTGATATCATCGGAATGTCCGGTAACCTTATTTTCGAGATCGACTAATTTTTGGTTAAAATCATTAGAATGGCTAGTAATCCTATTCCTAAGATCAACCAATTTTTTGCTGAAATCGGTCACTGTCATCGATGACATTGAACAGGTTTGTGGGGGTGTATATTTTTCCGCCAGTTTAAGCTTCCTTCCTTAATTTGAACCTAATATATATATCTATATATATATATATATTTTTTAATTTGTAGTTATAAATAATATAATTAATATTACTACTACATACATTAATATAATTTTTTTTTTAATTGAATTGGTCGAAGGGCAAGCGGTTGCCCACAGGAGGTTGTCGATGTGTACGAGTGTGGGTCACAACTATTGAATGAGATGCGGCAGACAGTGAGACAACGCGGTAATGTTTTGACAACAGATGGAGCGACGGATTGGAGATGGCGTGTGTAGTTGGAATTGAATAGCGGACCTGTAGTGAACGCGGGGCTGTGGAACACAACAGGCAGGTTGAGGGAAGAAGATGTCGGTGGGGGAGCATGGGGAAATGATGTGGGGCACAATGGAATACGGTGCGGTGTAAGGGATGTCGGGAGGTAACCAGTGGAATGGCGACGGATAGGGACAGGACAGTGGACGGTGCAGGTTGACTAGGCTGGCCTTGGGTATTATTTTGCTAGGCTGCGCATGCATGTGCATGGCTTCTCTACTTTGTTGCATCCCCTCTAGAACCTGTTGGCTTTACCTCACCGACACCTCCATGCTCCCATGTGGACTCTTCCCCTTTTGCATCATTGGAGTGTCCATAAATTCACCAATCACTGTGCATGCATGCCTAATACCTCCATGATCTTGCTAGCTTCCCCAAAACTAGCCAAGATCATGCTCTGATACCATTGTAATATTCCAAACGGAAAATATAGTAGATAACAGAAGCAAAGAACTAGCTACAACTATATTATTAAAAAATGCACAACAATACACATTAATCACTTGAAATATGAGCAAAAATTCTGAGCCATTATATTGATATGGGTAGATCTAAGTACAACAAATGAGAATAGAGGAACTTGGGCTTACTACTGTAAGCTATGACAAGAACCCAGGTGTGAATACAATGCTCAAATGCTGGAAAGATCCCCTAGGAAGAACTGCACATGCCGGAGAAGAATTACTAGCAGTTGTTGGAAGGAAACTGGAGAAGCCACTTTGTAAAGTTACTCGGAATGAGATGGATTGGGTGAGCGGCCTCCTCGTAAGAACCCCGGAAAAACCTAGAAATATCTCATGAACCCAAGTGGTGGACATAGTCCTAGAGTGAGTCGTGCCATCTTCCCATAATTTTTGTTGCTGGCTGTTGTATGGAAATAGGGATTCTGCCCTCAGAAATGCTCAGAAAATTTTGCAAAATTAATCCTAACCTCCTATCACCAAACTGACAAAAACCTAGAAAGGGTTTGGGCTGAGTTCATTGGTCACCAGTGAACCCCACAACTGTGTGCTCCTCTCCACAGGCTGCCAAGAATGCTATAGGATCAAACTGCTACAATATTGTTAGATTTCACCCTAAAAATGACTTCCCCTAATCCTGTGAAATTTCATCTCTCTACCCAAGCGAATTAGAGCTGCAAAACTCTCCACAAGTTACACCTGTTTAGTGACTACGCAAATACCCAGTCACCCCTGCCTAGGGCCAAATTAGAGCAGTTCATGTCACTCAAAATACCACAGCTCCAGCCTTGGAAATTTGCCAAGTATCTTTGCTCTCCCGGTAGGTTATTTTCTTGCAAAAACTCCTCCCCCAAACTCCTAATTCGCTGCCCCAATCCAGCTCAACAAACTACTTCTGCGTCCTTGGATAAATACACCCTTGTTGATGGATGCACTTGAAATTTGCTTCTCCAATGCCTACAACAATCTCCCTACAGCTCCCCTAGGATGACACTTAAGGTTCATTGAGGGAGAAGTTGGAATTTTGCCCAGAAACTCGTTGTGTTAAACAACACTCGGTAGTGTTCACTAAACAACACAAGGTAACTCTAGTTCAGATGTCAAATTGTCAGAAAACCGCAAATTGAGGTCCTCTCCTATTTATGCTTGCTGTTCCCTTTCTCTTGTGGGCTCCTCCAAATTCAAATTCCTTCTTCTCCCTCCCCCACAGTGCGAGTTACCTAAGGGTGCAAATTTCCCTTTTTGCCTTATTTTTGAGGCCTTGCAAAAAATCAAGTGGTGTCTGCTCAACCCACTTTTCCGAAGTTTTAATGCCAAAATATGTCCCAATTGCCAAAATTGCAAAAATGGAAATTCTTCTTAACAAAATTAATTAATTGTGGACATTACACAAGAAAAATGATTTCTGGCTATTCCAAGAAACATTGATGAACAAACAACAGTAGGAGGAAGCAAAGTATGCTACCAAAAAACATGAAGGCTTCTTGTTAAACAACCAGGTCAAAAGACTTCAAAATATGGTGCTTAGATTACAAAGGAACCTCACTAGTACTCAAATACAAAACCAAGTCAAACCCCAACAACTAGACAAAGACAAAAATTATGGTGCCAAGAAAGCATGCTCAGCTAGAGAAAATCCTATCTTCTATGCTTGGATGATGAAGCATTCCTTGAAGGGGTAATAATAATAATAATAATATGAAAGGTCAAAAGGAACACACCCATTCACCTTGTCATTAGACAATGCATATAAATATACCGTTAGGAGGCTCATTATGACATTGTCAATTCATTTCAATCAATCTTTATTCAGTACTTTCATGTACAATTGCAGAAATACCCTGTCAATCAATAATAAACAGGGACAGTGTGTTATTGAAAGTGAGGTTATTTATAGGGATGATTGTTTTAGTGAATTTGAAATGAATAGTGCATGCCTTCTATTCATAAGTTCTAAATTGCATTAGCTTATATCTTACACATTTTGTGTTTTATCTTTTACTTTCCTTCTTGACACCAAGTTGGTTGTTCCCTGTTCTTTCTTCTCATTTGCTTCTTCCTGCTATGACTAATGATCTTGGAAATATTTTTGACATCATGCTTCCTTCACTCTTTCAAATAGTGGCTTGAAATTTCAACGGTCATTTAAAATGCCTTTCAACGTGTATACAGGGCAAATGATGCAGGTGATTTCATTATTAAACATAGAGAAGCTCTGGAATGTGAGCATGTTTCTCAACATCTGCATGAATGGATAGACCTCATTTTTGGTTATAAGCAGCGTGGAATGGTAATCTGTTGAAATTCGTAAGGGGGCAAAGAAAGTGCATTAAGCTTGATATTGCAAGGATTATGAAAGTGTTATCTCTGATATAGTATATGTAATTGTAGTGAATATTCTAATAAGGACATGGTTATTTTGTAGGCTGCTTTGGTGGCAGATAACTTATTTCACTTTCTATCATATGAGGGTACAGTTGATTTGGAGAAGATAGACGATCCCATCAAACGTGCTGGGCTTGAAGTTCAGGTGCTTTCTCTGCCCTCTTTTGACACTAATTGATCCCAGCACACACATGCACAAGCGCACACACACACATACTCACACTCACATGCAATTGCCATCAACTGTTGCCTTTAATATCCATAATCTAAAAATGCAGCATAGGATTTTATCTTGATGGAGTGCACAATGCAAATGCACATGTACGATAATTAGTCCTAGGGGGAGAGTTTGTGGAGTAGCTTGAGGTAGTGGCCCCTGGTGATTGCAATAACTCCAAAGGCCATATATGATATGGGATAGAGTTAGACCACACATATGTTGCTGACAAGTAACCATTTATTGAGAAGAATTTGAGGGCAGTGAAGGGTTGTCTGTGAATTCAAATGCCTAGCAGGTAGTCACAACAATTTACTCAACCAAAATGATCTTCTTGTCAGCTAAAGTTGATAACCATCAATTGGCATCATTGTAAAAAATTGATTGAAGGTAGCTGTGCCATGGGAATTTAAGAATTTGGATTGAGCTCAAAATTTCTCAACCTTGTGGAATCATATTATTTGAATATATGATTGAAGTACAATTCAGATCAAAATGTCTCAAACATGTGGAATTTATATTATCTCAATATGAGCTCGACATACAAATACTGTACATACTTTCTATCTAGGGTATAAACTGGCTGGCATTAATAGTTCCCACAATGAGTCTGAACTCGCTCTTATGTTACTCTATGGAAAATGCTTATAGTTGGGGAATACTGTTTCTATGTCGCTTACATGTGCATCAATACTATGAAACAGAATTTAAGCATGTAACAGAACTGGCATATAATCTGTGTACACAAATCATAATGTCTGTGAAGAGAACAAAGTTCCTTCTACAAATTAATTACTCCAAAAGACTTGGAATATCAAGATATCCATTAAGGATACAAATATATATTAAGAATGTATGAATAAGGATATGAATGATTTACAAATGAGAACGAGAGGCTTGCTTTTATACCAAGCAAGTGTCTCTTCATGAAGAGTCATGTCCTATTAGACATGCCTCTTCAGCCTAATTACTAGCTTAACTAACTATTATTTATGATATTTATCTTTTACATTATATTTATATTATTTATATATTTTATTCGTTACAGTCTGAGACCGCTTGGAGACCAAATTTTATCTCTAACTTGGACTTTAATGATTGGATAAGACAGGTCAGATAACTAGTTTGAAAATTATCTATTATTGTTATTAAAATGGGAAAGAAAGGGAGATAACATCATCAACTGCTTGTCTTTTCTAAAACTTGCATCATTTTCCAATTTTTAACCACCTTTTCTTTACCAAATCAGCAAGACCCGCACATCAATAAGGTGTTATAAAACCAGGGAAAATCAGGAAAAAATGAGCTAAAATCATTTCATGCATGGGAAAAAGTGGGTGACTTCAGTCTCTCCCTGTGATGACTCCAATATCTGCGACTCATGAACTTGACATAATAGGCGGAGTCCTTCTAAGGTATAATGTTTATTTGTTACTTTTGTCAGTGTTTGCTGCCTAGGGTTGTTAGGAGAAGGTCTTTTTAACTTTCCTAGGACTGATCCAACATTTCTAGGTTTTCCTCTCTCATTGGCATTTTGAATTGTCTTGCTCTGTCATTGACAATATGCAGTTGCACACATGTACCCGCTGAAAGAATTTTCAACTTATATTCCAGTTATTTCACAAGTTTAAGCTTCAGTGTAGATGTGCTATTTAGTTGCAGAAATGTTTAAATTAGATATGCCATGACTGTCAAACTTCAAAGTGATAACATAGTTGTTATCCTAATTTCTAATTTCCATGGTGCGCACCATAAACAAGATAGGAGAAATAGAAATGATAGGAGATAAGATGAAGTAGATGCAATTTGATATCCAAATGATGATACTGATACTCAAACAAGGTGGTTTACCAGGGGTTGTGCTTTTGTCATAGGTGCTGGACAAAGAAAATGATGGTGCCAGATTAACTCTTCTTCTTGTATTTATCTTTCTTGATGCATTAGTGTAGAGCTGTCAACTTTGGAAGCTTGTAAGCCCTTTTGCTCTGCATTAGAAGTATATTATAGAATATCATTTTTGAGTGATTTAATATTATCTACACCATCCTGAGTGTGGTTTCTATTTTGATGTAGGAAAATAGTTGTTTTTGTTGCTACAAATTTGTGATTCCTTCTTGTGAAAAGTACAATTTTGTGAATTTAGAAAGCTCAGAACTCCTTTGCTTCATGTTGGAAGCATATCATATTAAATTGATTTCAGGTGACTGGATGTTTTTTACACCAATAGGCAGGCCATGTTCTGATTCTAATGCCTTTGTTGTAGGGACTAAAGTTGTGAGACTTGGATCTGGAAATTTTTTTGACAGCTTTGGGCTCATCAAACCTCAGAAACAGTAGAACCTGGATCACAGCTTGGTGAAACTTGACAAATAGAATATAACTCAAAATATATGAATTTTGTCCCGAAAAATTGATACTGACATTTCTAAGCCATGAAATATGTAAAACAACACTTCACTTCACGAAGACTAGGATGGATAGATTTACAGAGTCTGGTTGATGTTTCGCTACTATAAAGTAATCTGTAGTAAAGCACATCCTTCGATGCGTGCTGATCCCCTCCTTGTGTAGGAGAACAACTCTGCGGGTCTAACTTACAAGGTAGTAAAGGGGCGCAGAAGGTCCATCATTTACTTTCGAGAAACAGATCTTTAAGCAAGAATTATTCAGTATATTAAAAATTGTTTCCCTGTTTAGTTCTGTTACCATATCGACATGGTCTTGATGCTGGATCCATGGATCCATGTTTCAGATATGGATCCACCCAGGTCTATGTAGGATACACCAATGTAAATGGATCCTTCAAAGTTCAAACCTGAAAATGGATCCTGTTACCCACCAAAATGGGTAACCCCATAGGAGAAAACTTTTCTCCTAAATTTGACAGCTAGTTGAATTGCCAGCTAGCCAACAACCCCTGAAAGCTACTATTTGATGATGATATGCCATGTGCCGCTGCCATTTGCATTTGCCATATGACTCTCCCCATCTTGAATTACCCTTTGGTTGAAGGTGGGCTACTATTGAAAATGTACTTTGATTATTTTGCAATAAGGTGCTTATATTTGTTTGTTTTGGGAATTTGGTATGGATAAAGGGGTGATTTGGAAGATTGGCTGATCTTGACTGTAAATCTGTTCTCTTACCTTACCAAGGGGGTTAATCTTTTGTCATAGTCCGATGGGACCTCCCTTAAGACCTTAGGGTCATAGGAGGGGCACTACTTAAAGGCCCGAATTGAGATAGCATGTTCATTATCCCCTACACCATACTTGACACTTTCCATCTCACATTACAAGCCCCATATACCACATCCATTCTTCGTGTCTAACTTGTCATTGGTTCATTGGGATTTGGCACCCAGATGCCCACACTCCTTGAGTAGGGCCATAAAACATTGCCTTGGAGGTTGGTGCAACTAAAAGAATGGAAATACATATCATGGCCACAATAAAAGAAAAAGAAGAAAACCAAAATGCAAAATATGGCTGGGACATAGTTAGCACTTGAGAAAAAGCCTAGCATGAGCTCTACCTTCCTCATTAGCCATCACTTGGTTCTTGAGCACATGATGCTCCTTTATGTCAAAAGGAACACTTGCATTGCCAACCCTAATAAGTGATTTCTGTCTCATCTTAAGGGGTATTATAAATGCTACATGATAAAGAGCAAGCTCTAACCCTTGAGCTCTGCGGGATAATATAAAGAATTATGAAGAAGTAAAAGGTGCACTAGAGGGATGAAAAAGCAGGCTGAGCAGGTTATTCATGCCTCCATGGTTGCTCCCTTCTTTACATTCATACATTGAGGATGTGGATTCCTCATTAGTTGGTCTCATTGACCATGGAAATTGGCCATGAAGCCTTTTCCCTTCATTGTCATACATTGACACTAACATCACATTTTGGATGATACTAGCATCATGACACTTTTGCAGACCTCACTTCACCATGGCATGGCATTTGGAGGCCTAAAAGGGGAGAAAACTGAATGTGAGGACATAAATGTGAAGATGCATTCTTACACTACTATAAAAGAGTAGATGGGAAGCAAGTTGAAGTGCAAGAACGTGATGAAGAAATTGTTGTCACACACAATGAAGATTTAGATTTTGAGGAACCGTCATTAGCTGCAATTTCATGTGACTGGAAAAGCCATGATAAAAATAACAACTCTTCAAAAGATCAAGAACAACAAGAAAACACAAAATATGTTCCACCACATCTTCGAAAGAAGAGAAACCAATCTCTAAGAATGATCTGATAATCACCCTATGAGTGACCTCAGTTGAAAATTTATTAAACAAAAGGAATTACAGACTCATGTGTTGGTGTGTGTTCTGTGTTATTCAAGCAACAGATCGATCAGATTGCCAATACACATACATTTAAATGGAAAGACATCAGAGGAGTACAATAAACAACACAAAGACACAAACAATATTTAATAAGGAGTTCACCCTATTCTCCAGGGCTACGTCTCCGGTCCAGCTTCAGTGGTGGCCTTGTTTTATTGTGTCTTTCAGCAGAGAAATTACAATACAGGGACTCAATGTGAGTTCTCCTGAAGCAGATTTTGCTTGGCAGGGTGGTTCTTGGATTCCCCAAGCCACTCAGAGTACACAGACTCTTGTTCTTCCTCCCAGCTCTGTGACCTTTGGTCTACAGTGGAAAGAGCCAACTGTGATGCTCAATCCAGACAGATTCCTCTATGGGAAGGCTTGAATTTTCAAGCTTTCTGGTGCTCAATGCTGCCTGTGGTCAGCTCGGCCCTCTGTCTCCTCTGCTCGGCTTTACTGTTCTCTGTGTTCAATCCTCCTCTCAGGGTTCACTGTTCACTGTCTCTCTGGTCGGTTGGACTCGTTTCAAAAATCCCCCTCTTCTTTTTTTGACTGTCTCTGTTCATGGCTTTAACCATTCGATCCCTATGCCTGTTCGGTTCCTCTCCCGCCTGCGTCGATTCTCCTTCTGCAGCTGCGCTTGGAGTTCCCTGTTCGGCGTCAGCATGAACGCTCGGGAATTTCCACGTGTCCCCATCGAAACAACGCCAGTCTGCTCGTCGATTCATTTCTTCGGTTATGTCGTGGATACGTTCTTTCTCCACTGTGGCGGTCAAATGGATTCCAAATCCCTTTAAATCGCGGCTTATTTCCCTGTCGATTCCGCTTCTTTCTATCGGGCGCAATCTCAACCGTCCGATTTGGGCTCCTTAAGATCCAACATCATACGCACGTCAAGCGCGGTTGACTTGCTCGACCGATAGCGCGTGATCACAACGATTTTTCTCTCACCTCCACTGCCACACATCGATCGCTGAGTGGGATCGCTCCGCTCTCCTCCAAAACCTCTTACCGTTCAAGGGCACCCCGATCAAAACCGCCGGTTTCTAGGGCGCGGGTCCCGCCTTTGTCCTTTAGCGCTTTTTGTTTCTCTGCCCATGGTTCTCTGGCTCCCAACGTGACCAAGGGCTTAAGGCTCCCCCATTTCGGCCCTGTTTGCCCAAACCACCTCCTTTTCCCGATCGGGGGCTCCCAGGGGCTACTTTGGCCGTCTGCGCAGTCTCCATGGGCCTCGGTCAGCACGCTTTGACCGAGGTCCTCGTCGCTCCACATCGGCCGCCATGGCCACTGGTTCAAGGTGTTTTTGATCGCTGTTTTGGAATTTTCAAGGATTTGTTTCGTCCCGATACAGTCAAGGTTCTTTGTTAGTCGTTTAGGGATTCGATTCGGATCACGGCCTCCCTACTGAAAAAGCTTTTGGACCACCAAAAGTTGGTTTTCTTCAAGCATCGACTAAGTGAGGAAACTGCTGTCTCGCTTGTCCAATCTCAATCCACTTCGCACTGCTCGGCTTCGAACCTTTAAGCCCAATCCTGAGGTATTCCACCTGTCCACTGTGCGTCGTCCTCACCTTCCTGTCCAGCACTGTCTTCATGTAACTCATTAAGGTATTCAGGTAGCAGGCCATCAACAGAAGGTAATTGACTCTGCTCTTCAGGGTCCTCAATCATTGAAGGTTCAAACAACCTCAAGCAATCTGCGTTCACGACTGAGTAGATGTGCATGTAAGTTGGCAAATCAAGGCGAAAAGCATTCTCACCAGTCTTCTCAAGTATCCTGAAGGGTCCATGCCTGATAGGTTTTAGCTTTTTACCTTCACCTTGCATTCTGTCCTTGCTGATATACAACTAGACTTGGTCTCCAACTTGAAAACTATGCTCCATCCGATGCTTATCATGCTTAGCCTTGTACTTGGCCTAGCTCTTTTCCAGCTGCTCCTGTACTGCCTGGTGTATCTCTTGGATTTGTTCAATGAACCTAGTTGCCTTATCCACATCACTGTGTCTATCAATCATGGCATCTTTACCAAAGACAAAATCCAAAGGAGACCTTGTTATGAAACCAAAACAGGTCTCAAAAGGAGATCCCTGTGTAGAAGAGTGTTTGCCTCTATTGTAAGCATGCTGCACATAGCACAAGTGCTCATCCCAAAGCTTAGGATGTTTGCTGCAGTATCCTCTCTGTAACTGGATCACTGTCCTGTTAACTACTTCTGTCTGGCCATCTGTTTGTGGATGAAAAGCTGTGCTTTTCTTTAACTTGGTGTCCATTAGTTCCCACAGACTGGACCAAAACCTTCCCACAAATCGGGTGTCTCAATTAGATACAATAGAAGTGGGTAATCCAAAATGAACCCATACATGTTCAAAGAATAATTTTGCAGTTTGTTCAGGTGTAATCTATTTACTACAGGGTACCAAAATACACATTTTGCTGAACCTATCCACAACAACATATAGATAATCATGACCTTTCCTAGATTTAGGCAGTCCTCCAACGAAATCCATGGAAATGCTTTCCCAAGGGTGAGAAGGAAATGGCAAGGGAGTGTACAAGCCTAGTTTTCTATTGTTGGGCTTGCTTTTAGCACACATGGCACACCCCTTTACATATCTAGAAATTGTCTCATTCGTTTTCAGCCAATAGCAGAACCTTTGCAGTTGTGCAACTGTTTTACTTACCCAAAGTGACCTGATATCAGAGAAGTGTGTGCTTCCCTAATTATCTTTGCTCTCTCAGTTTGTGGAATGCAGAGTTTCTCACAATGATATAAGAGTCGGTCCTTCACATGATAGTCCAATTCTTCTACTATTTTGCCTTGAATCCAAGTTGCATATACATCTTTAAAGTCCATATCCTGAGCATATTGTTCTATGTAGCTTTCATGCAGCACAGAGTTATGCTTAAGTATGGTAGATGCATTTATAATGGTTCTAGATAACATATCTGCAACCTTGTTATGTATGCCCTTTTTATATCTGATGACTAAATGAAACTGTTGTAGAAACCCCATCCATCTGT
>APFE030304030.1:134245-184011 GCA_000404065.3 Pinus taeda
TTTTCCCTTCAGGAAGATCAGAAAGGGTCCATGTGTGATTTTTCTGAAGACTTTGGAATTCAGCGTCCATAGCCTGTTCCCACTCAGATGTACCCTTAGCCTCTGAGTAAGTTTGAGGCTCAAAGATACTGTGTAGATTAGCCATAAGAGCAAAGTTTACTGTAGACTGCTGTTTGCTCTTATGTCTAGAAGTTCGTCCTTCTAGGAGTTCATCATCCCTGAGATCACCAATGGTTTAGCCCACCATTTTGGCCGAAGAGTAGAGGAACCAATGTCAGGAGGAGAAGAAGAAGGTTCAAGAGCAATAGGAGTAGCAAGAGAAGGGTTATTTTCCGGAGGAAGCTCAGGCAGTGTATTATCAAACATTGATGCTGCATCATCCCTCCCGTCAGGTGGACCTACCAGAAGAAGAACACTGTGAGGCTGATCCGTAGAACACTGCTCAGAAGAAGGAGACTGAAAGAATCCTTTGTCTTCATCAAATACCACATCCCGACTGAAGCTAAGACGACTAGTGGCAATATCTATTAGTCTATAGGCCTTGTGATGATCACTGTACCCTGTCATCATGAGTTTCTGGCTTTTGGAATCCAACTTAGAGCGCTTAGCAGCTGGAATACAAACATATGCAATTGAGCCAAATACTTTGAGGTGACTGATCTTAGGCTTACGACCAGACCACACCTCTTCGGGAGTCTTCCCTTTAACAGCCTGAGTGGGTGATCTGTTAAGAAGATAAACAGCAGTAAAGACTGCTTCAGCCCAGAATTTGTTTGGAACACTCTTGTGCTGTAACATGGAGCAAGCCATTTCAACAACCGTACGGTTGCGGCGTTCAACAACACTGTTCTACTGAGGAGTGTAAGGTGTAGTGAACTGGCGTTTTATGCCATGAGTATCACAGAAGTTGGAAAAAGCAGAAGAACAAAATTCCCCCCCGTTATCTGTCCTAAGAGTCATGATATTACAGCTAGACCCTTTTTCAACTCAGGTTTTAAACTTCTGAAATATACTAAATGCATCAGATTTATATTTTAGAAAATATACCCAAATCTTTCTACTGAAATCATCTACAATAAGCAAAAAATATTTGCAAGCAGTGATAGAAGATGTATTCATAGGACCACAAATATCAACATGAATTAACTGGAGTACCTTAGAGGCGCGCCAGGATTCTCCATTCGTGAATGAAGACCGATGTTGTTTGCCAGCTTGACAAGCGCTGCATACGCCCAACTGCTGAGTCTGAATATCAGGTAACCCTGACACAAGTCCTTCCAGAGAAAGCTGAGAGAGATACTGGATGTTTAGGTGACCATATCGCTGATGCCATAGAGTGTTGATGGGAGAAACACGAGCTGCTAAAGCCACTTCTAGAGAATCACCAGTGTCAAGAAGCCTGTATAAACCATGATCTTCTAGGCCAATAGCAACTGTAAGACTAGTCTCCCTGTCAATAATAGAGCATTTGTGCGCTCTAAACACTATATCAAGCTGAGGAGAGTTCCTCATAATCTGACTGACAGACAGCAAATTAATTTCCATACCAGGAACATAATACACATTCAGGAAAATGAGTGTGCGGCCACCAGACTGGATTTGAACTGTACCTCTGCCAACCATTATGTATTGTTCACCTCCGCCAAATACCACAGAATCACTGAAAGGTGAGAAGTCAATAAACCAGTCACGCCTGTGAGAGAAATGGCGTGATGCACCAGAGTCAATGTACCAGGCAGAATATGGAACATGATCTGAAGACCTTTTAGTCATAAAAGCATAGAATGCAGAATCAGTCTGCTCGGAATGTTCTGCAACATGTGTTGTCTGATGGAGCCCTCCCTGTTTCTTCTGTTCAGAAGCAATCCTTTGTCGGCAATCTTTCTTTATGTGGCCAAACTTGTGACAGTAATTACACTGCACATTTTTCTTCCTAGCAGGATCAAAAGGCTGAGAAGAACCTTTCTGCTGAAAGAACTGAGAGGACTAATATTTGGCTGCAAAAGCATTTTCGGAGGGGGCTGATGTTGCACTACTACCAAACTGTTGTTTCCAACGATCCTGCTGCATGAGTTTGGTACATAATTCTGGAAACTTCAGATCAACATTAGTGGCAGTAATGTTGAGTGTTTCTATGAAGTGCTCATAAGATTTTGGTAGACTTGTGATAACTACCATATCTTCTTCCTCCATGGTGCGACCAATGGCTTCGAGCTGATCTCGAATGTCTTTAATCTTGTTGAGATGTTCCTGTAAAGACATATGTTCATCCATCATGATGGAGAACAGCTGACTTTTGAGAAAGAAAGCTCTGCTCTTGTCAGATGTCTCGTGTAGTTCTTTCAACTGTTGCCAGATCCCGGCAGCTGTCTTACCAGAAGGAATCTACGGTAACTGATCATCAGCTACAGAGAGCTTGAGAAGCATAACAGCCTCTCGATTTCGATCATCAAATTTATCTTGATCGGTACCAGCTGTACCAGGACGAAGCTCTTTGCCCAAAATGAGCTGATCAAGACGCCTGTATTCAAAAATGGTCAACATTCTTTGTTTCCAGATGTTATAATTGCTGCCATTAAAGCGTTGATTTCCTTCTAACATCAAGTTGGTGAGCGAGGCCAATTGTACGTTTCCCAAGACAATAAAGAAATCTGGCACAAATTTCAATGTAGATGCCTGCTGATCCTCTGATTTTACAGTAGTTTTAATCTACTCAGCCAAGAAAAAATTGACCAATATGTGGACAGAAAATACGAACCTAGACGACACTGGAACGCTTCAATCAAAAGAGAAAATAAGAGATCACGGATCTCAGCGGAAATATCGAAAAAGGAATCGATTGACAGAAAAGAAATTCAGGTATCGATCCTGCTCGACGGATTCTTCTTAGCTTAGATGGACAGCAACAACAGCACCGTCCCACGTAAATCTGCAAAGAGCTTGAGTTTCCTTTAAATCTGAAAAGCGGAGAAAACGCTGAAGGTCGGTGTTCTGTTCGTCATGAGCCAAATGCAAAAAACTTTGAGACCGTTCCCTGATCGAGATCTGTGCCTTGGAAGCGTTTTAAGCTTCGGACGCTGGCCTGTTCGATGAGCTTTGAGATTTATGCGTAAAAGAATCGGTACATAAGTTCGCTGACGCTGGAGAAAATCACGGGCCGCAAAGTTCGTAAACAGAGACAGCCAGAGATTGGCCTTTGCATAAGGGCATCCAATATGAATGTCTTTCTGTCGGGAAAATTTACCGTTCACCGCTTCTTCCTCCTACGCCTCGGTCGTTTTGAACGATTCTCTTCCTCTTGTTCTTCTAAATCTGCAACACCAGCGATCAAGCACGGACTCCGATGGTCACGCAACAGGTTCACTACAAGATTTTTGTCGAACACCTGGCGGAGACGAGTTTCGAACCCGGAACCTTACGCATCGAATTCACAAGACTCTTAAAAACGAATCAAACATACTCGATCACCTCATTCCGCTTCTGCTCGGACTGCACAGTTGGCTGTATGCACAGAATGATCTCCGAAGTCCTGAGTTCGGCCTTGGCCCACCGATTTGTGTCAATTGCCGACGGATGAGGGTTAGCTGAAGTGGCAGATTCTTCCGTCAAAATGCCATTTCCCACCGGACTTTACGTGTGAAATTGTGGCTTGTGAGCCCAGCCTGATCAAAAATTCCTACACAAACCACATACATCCTCCAGTACAGCGTGAAAATGTCGATGCTTAATGTCCACTCAGTAGAATTTCAAACCAAGGGTAAGAGTCCGGCGGATGAGATACCGGGCGTGCAAAAAAAATTGATCCACGCAATGATAGCACTGTTCGATTATAACAGAGCTCCGACTGTGTCACACACAATCCTCTGGGATCGATGCCAACAGCTGGGATCCGCTCCACTCCAAAAAAAACTGGAATTCGCACCAATTATTTCGAAGAATCCACTTCTGTATCGAGATAGACGACTGTAAGCTTTTATCACAGTGAGCAGAGCCGAAGCTAAGACTCAGTGAAGGCTATCTGGCTTACAGAGGGCTCGACCTTAGAAAGGAATGACAGAAAAAACTTAAGAGATTAGGATGCAGAAAGAATTACTGCTCAAGAAATCTCTTTTTTCTGGCTCTGATACCATAAAACAGTGCGAAACACGCATATGGATTTCCAAATGAATTAATGAATTGATTGAGCAACAACACTCAATAATAATACAGAGATATTTACAAAGATAGAAACATCAAGTTTCTATGTAAAGAATCAGTTCCATCTAAGAAACTGCTAAAGGAAGAAAAATAGCAACAACTAAAAGAATGAGCATTAAACTAAAATAGTATTATTCTAATAACAAATACATCAAGGACAAAAAGTTTCAAAAGGGAGATTAGGCACTGTTATTTGATTCAAAGTTTAAAGATTTTCAAAGAAAGTTTCAAACTCATTGGCTTGGGCCATATGAGATTGAAAAAGTTTTCAGTAATGGAGCAGTAAGAATCAGAACAATAGATGAGAATCAAACTCCTCTCCTTGTGAATGGTCATAGGTTGAAAATTTATCAAAAACCAATCTCAAAGGAGGAGTTCATCAAGATCTTTCAAAATAATTCTGAAATGAAGTTGGTGAAGAAGAATCCTTCTTCTCCACCAACTTAGTCTTTGTTCTTTTCATCATATCTAAAAAAAAAAATTGTATAAGATTGAAACCCAATCACTGATTGGCATGCTTATACAGAAAATATAGGGTGAAAATCAGAAGACTTTGACACCCTATATTTTCCAAAAAAATGGTGACTCGTTATGCATTTTGAAAAATTCATTGTTTTATTTCATTTCATTCTGTTTTACTTCTGCAAGTTTCACTTCACTCTACTACCATATTCCACCAATAATTTTTTCTTCTCCAGCATTTCTTCCATCTCCATTTTTCATTTTCCATTTTGTCACATTTTCATTCACACAGTCATCTCCATTTCATTCATTCATAAAGTCACATTTTATTCTCTGTTTTACATTCCGCAGATGTTCTCACGTTCCACAACTGATCCCGTTCCGTAGTTAATCCTGTTCTGCAGCCAATCTGACTCTATGGTAATAGTTTGATCATTAGTTCAAGAATAAAGAGGCCAGTTCATAATAAATTTCATATGCAGGTAATGGAAGAGAAAACAACTTTTGAAGAGATATCAACATCTACGCACCTGCATAAGCAAACAACAAAAGATTAGCAATCGAAAAGTATGGTTCTAGAGGTAAGAACAAAAACCTATTTCAAAAAGCAATACAAAACATAGATTGTATAACTCGTATAATTACACTACTCCTCGATTTATCATTATGAGATTTGATTGCGGTGATGATTCCACCACACCTTCTGAATTTAATGCCTAACGGTCTAATGATGCAATCTCTGTTTTTGACTCGTACTTAACTCTACTTCTCTAGCACACCTGTTAAACGGTTAGATTCATGACATAACCCATTTGAATACGACTCTTCAAAACCCTACTGTTCATTTATTACACCGAGTTCTCTCTTATACCTCCACAGCCTTCTTGTGCATACAAACACATTATTACATTAAGCACGCAGTCATTCTATTTTCGTAGTCTCTGTGTATAACAATCACTCTGCTTTTCACACAGTTTACGTGTGCAGCCACTCCATTTCATATATCCTCTGCACACTCTGTTTTCATGTATTCCATGCAAACAGCTTCTCTGTTTTCGTATACCCTGTATGTACAGTCGTGTTATTTCATGCTCATAGTCTCTGTGATTTCATCCCCATATCCATAGCTATCTTTGCTTCCATATACCAGTTGTTCCACTGCCGTATCCACAGTCTTCTTCACACAATCACTTCATTTTCAGACAGTAAAGGGAATTTTGAAGAATAGCAAAGAACAGAAGTGATGGGTCTCATCGTCAGAACAAAGCCTATAGGAGTGAAGTACCTGGAAGATTATCCTCAGTTAAAAGGAATGTTGAAGAAAGCTGGTTGGTTGAGATTCATTGAGAAATTCAATGGTCACCATAAAGAAGTCACCAAATCATTTGCTAGATCGTTTGATGGGATGGACGTGGAGATTGGTGACATAAAGGTTACAATGACCGAGTCTTTTATTGTTGAAGCAACTGAGCTACCAAGAGTAGGAGAGAGGTGGTTCAAGAATAAAGAATTCCATGATGAAACTTGGAAAGTCATTCTCCAAAATCCAGATATGGATACTTCAGTTTTTAGGAGAGGAATTCTCATCTCTGCACTTAAGGGTAAATGGAGTAGCATGTTATTAATTTTACAAAAATTTATTACATGCGGGAGAAGATTTGGTTCCATGTATGTATATCACATAAGATTGTTGATGAATTTTCTTGAAAACGGAACCATCAATCTCCCATTTTTCTTGTTGAATAGTTTGAGGAGAATGGCCACTACTATTCAAAAGAAAATGGAAGCCACAGAAACCAATCTTTATCACCATGGTCTAGTAAAAATTTTAGTTGAATATCACTTAAAGAGTGTAGGAGACACATGGGAGAACTTTTTGAACAGAAACTTTTTCCAAGATGCACCAGAATTGCCTGAGGGAAGTTCTGTGAAAAGAAGTAGGAGAAGGAAAACCAGTCTCACCATTCAAAATACTCCTGAAACTTCAGCTCAGAAAAACAGTGAAGAAGAGCCCATCTCTGAAACATTAACAGAAATCAGCAAGCAGACAAAACGGAGGAGAAAGATGAAAAAAAAGTTGAGGAAATCCATAGAAATACTCTTGAACCTTCATCAAAGGATGAACAATTACTTTATGACAGCTTAGTCAACATCAGGGATCAGTGCAAGAAAGAGAAAGAAAAGGGGAAAAGAAGACAAGTTATAGAGGAAGAAACCATAGGCTCCCAAAGTTTGAGGAGAAGTTCTAGACTCAAGGGCAAAGTGAAGAAAGCAAAATCAAAAGAGACCCAGTTCATAGATTTGGGAGAGGAAACTCCAACTCAGTCCCAAGACAATATCTCATTTGAGCAGAAGCCCACAGCACTCTCCTAAACAAAACTTTGAAAGCAGCCCAAAGAGAACCTCTCCAGGAATTGATCCAATCCAACAGCAGATTTATGATTACATTGAGTCACTAGAGAAAAGGAATACGTCAGTGGATCAAGGAACTTCATCCAACCCTGAGCAGCCAGCCACATCACAAGAGACTTTGACTAGCTCACTTAAGCAGGAAATCTATGAGCTAGAGGTTCTAAATAGGCACATCCAAAGGGAAAATGAAGCCTTAAAAGAACAAAACAAGTTGGATAAGATTATCCATGATAACATTATGCTTCATTTGGGTCTTTGGCACAAGAAGAACAGAAAACTAAAAAGGAAAAACAAGAAGTTAAAAAGGGCTCTCATTAACCTCAAGTATAGATTTCTCATGAGGAAGCCTAGGATGGGAGTTGCAGCAAAGAAAAGTAAGAAGAGGTTGGATGTTTTGGCTAAGGTCTTAGAGCAAATGCAGTAGGAGGAGGGAGTTCACAATTTTGATTGCACGGGGACATGCAATAGTCTCGCAGTGGGGGTATGTTGAGTTCCAAAACTAACTATCCCTTAAGCAACTTTCTCATCCTTCTTTCTTTGCTTTTCCATGAAAAATGCATCCTCAATCATCAAAAACCATTACACATTGCCTCAAGGAGTATATTTCAGTGATTTACAAGTTATACTGTCATGTTTGCTATTTGAATAGGTTTTTGTCTTTCAACTATGGAACACAGCCACATTCCACGGCTAATCAGTTGTTTCACAGCCATCTTCACGCTTTTGTAGGTTACAGGTGTCAAAATAGGAAAAGGATCACAAAGGTAGTTGGGAAAACATCAGAGCATGGATCGTATCCTATCCATCTGGCCTAGATTGATGAGGAGGACTCCGGTCAAAGGGAAGTCAACTATAGAAACCTATGGCAAACAGGGGTCTATTTTGCACACGATTCCCAATGATGGGATCCGAAGCAGTCTCTTGAGACCACGGACTTCATATGCCACCTACGCAAATAGAATCTAACAAGCCACTACCATAGATTTATGTTTCCAAGTAACCAAGGACAAGAATTACGCATACTGGCCTGTCTACTTGTTTTGTTGTCGCTGATTTCTCTCTTCAAAACAGTGGTATATTTTTCTATAAATAACAGCGTGTAGAACGTAGAACAAGTCCAAGTTTTTACTTATCTAATAGTTCAGATTTTCGCTTTGTAATTTGAAGAACTCAGTGCTCTGTTTTAATATAAAGATTCTATTTTCAATGGATACCTGAAGCGTTGTTGATTGAGTGCTTATAATTCAAGACCTTTGTAGAGGGACCCTACGTGGTCAAGGGTACATTTCATTTATGTTTTGTCCTTCATAGTTCAATAGTAAATTCACTGTGTTTTTTTCATAATGTTTATAATCGTTTTCTAACTCTGTTTATAATGCAGCTTGTGTCATCTTTTCACTAACTCAGAGTAGTTTCATTGCAGCGCAGAATAGTTCTTTGGTTTTCATTGCTTTCTAGTTTCTTATCAGTAGTTTTAGGTTGATGTCAGTAGCATAAATTGATTCATTTCATTTGTTGTTCATTAGCTTTTTCGATTTTGAATTAAGTTGTTCAATTCCATTTTCTTATTAGTCTAGTAGCTCATGTTATAAATGAATATTTTTAAAAGCCCTTTCAGTTGATGGTTAATCTTCAAACTAAGTGGTGAAATGTTTCATTTGTGAATGAGTCTTTCTCTGCATTTTTATCTTTACTTTTCTTAGACTAATGAAGAATGAAATCTCTCAAAATGTTACCACAAGGAGGTAGTTCTCCCTAAATTGTATAGCAGAGTGACAAAAATACTTCATTTAGCCTTGCTTTCATAATAGAATAATTGCAACTTCATTTTCAATTATAGATTTTCACTTAGTTTAGCTACAATTCCATCTTCAGTTGTTCATTAAAGTTTTGATTCCGCAAATAGATTAGACAATAATGATAATCTTATTTCCAATATTTCATTTTTATCATAGATAGCTGCAATCTCATTTTCTCATTTAAGCTTTGGTTTTGTAATTAAGTAGATAGTAGTTTTAAGTCCTTTCACCTTATGTTTTAGAAACTATCATAATAGCAAGAAGAGAAACTCTGTTTTCATTTTCTTGTTTAAAACTTTACTTCCAAATCTGGCTCAAAGCACTTTTGGCTCTCATTTCATTTCTCTAGATTCTTAGCAGCAGTAGATTAAGATTTTGTAGATTACATTGCAGAACATTAGGAATCAAAAGAGCAAAAACCCAAAACAAACATAAACTCAAAAATAGTGAGGTAAGAAGAGTTATCTAGCACATATAGTGCACTACACTTTATCAATTTACGATACTCGAATTGATAATTTATGTAGCAATTTAGGAAACTAAATTGACTGAACAAAATCCTCAATCTTTGTCGATGTTGTTGTCTACTTTCCCTTCTTGTCCTTCTTCCTCTTCAGACACTGACTAACATAGTGACCAACCTCACCACATTTGAAGCACTTGACCATTGACAGGTCTTTCTTCTTCCTTTCTCCTTTAGAGTCTTGTCCTTGCTGGGACCTTTCTTCGCTTTTACCTTCCCTGCAAGAGCGATGCTTTCCTCTTCCTTCTCCACCTTCGGTCCCTTGCAACTGCTGCTGGTAGTACCATCAACAAGACTAAGCCTTAGCTCTTCTTGAGTGAATTCAGTCCACAGGCATTCCAGATCCAGTAGCTTATCTCATCCAGTGATCACCTGAACGAACGTATGCCATTCCTTGGTAAACTCATTTAGAGTTCAACACACCATTTCACCTCTATTGGCTTCTCTCCAAGTGTTGCAAGTTCATAGGATGCTATGTTCTCACCCTTTCGCATTTTGACTGTCCTCAACTTCTCTTTGAGAATCATCTTCTGACTCTCGAAAGGATCCTGGTACAACTTGACGATGGCATCCCACATCTCCTTTACAATTCCCTTCTCTGCAATATGCGGGGCAATATGATCTCATACTTTGTTAAGGACCATCCTCTTAGTCTCAATGGCCACAATCACATCTCAATCGATGGCTAAGATCATGTTGACTTCATCCATGGACGTCTCTAGAGAAAAATCGAACTTCCACAATTAATTCACTTTAATTAACCAATTTTCCTAAGTTAGACTTTAATTATTGGCTAATTAATTTAATTGAGGTGTCTCCAAGTCTTTTCTCGCGAAACCTTTTTTGGGTTTTGGAGATCTTGTGTTCCTTAGCATCTTAGAGATCATAAAGACTAGAACACTTGTTCGTCGCTACCCCAAAAACTAACATCATCTTGTAAGTGCCTAATGTTGATGGAATTTTTCTCTTGAATTTGTTTAATGCATGGAATTGTTGCTTCTAGAATGTGCTAATTGTGCCATAATTATTGAAAATTAATTTTGAAATACTTTCTAGTTGGGCATTGCATATGTTATTCAATGTATGGCAGGTAATGAATGTTCCTAATGGAGGAAATTCTTTAAACTCTCAATGAAACTCCATTATCTTTTGAAGTGGGTAAATGCTTAATCTTGGTGCCTAGGGCATCATTTTTAAGCCTCCTTAGAGACAATTTAGCTCATATTAAGCTTCCTAAGACTCCATATGCCCAAAAGACAAGGCACTAATCCAAGTCCTTGGTGGTCAAACTTACTTTTTCTCCATAACTTCTCCTCTCTAAATTTCGGTCCCCTTAAGGTACAATGACTATTTGGGGCATAGAGTGAATTGCATAGCAAGAGGTTTGGTGGGATTCCAAGAGCCTAAACATCAAGCCTAGGGTCTTGACTACATGACCTCAGAGTTTGGTAGGCATCTACTTGGATTTCATCCATACAATATCTTGCCCTAGGTGTTGCCTTGAGAGGGAAACCCTAGCTAGTTTTTCCTCGACTTAGGGACTTCCTTGAGGGTTGTATGAGCTTAGTACTTGATGAAGTATATCATTAGAAGCTCTTTCTTCTCACTGCCTTGATCTTGGCAGTACCTTCATCCACGACAATTCATGAAAATCGAGGTCATGTGCAATCCATTACTAGGTCTCTCATAGAGTATGAAATGCCTTTGAGGCCTTATATCACAACCTTTGAGAATTCCTTGAGAGGTCCTCTTACATCACCTTGCACCTTAAACCCTAGAATAATTATTATAGGTGACCATTATCTTACCAAGACTCCTCCCATCAATGAAAGTACGTAAAGAGCATTGGAACCCTTGTTGTGGTGACAGTGGACCATTGTCCCATTGTTAGCACTTAGTCTAGCTCTTGTCTTGTAGGTTTACCTCTCCAAGGCCTGCAAGATTTTGTGGTAACAAGGCCTAGAACTTGGTATTCTTGGACTTCCAAGTAGCATTAAAGCAGCGTCTCTCTTGTTGGGATTCATATTCTTCAAGAAAAATCGAATTGCAGTAATATCTGTGGTACCCTAGAACCTTACCAAACAATAGGTTGTTTCCAATCTCTCCAGTCCTCACTATGAAATTTCCTTGAATGCGGAAAACAGAGTTCATTCTTCTAATTGATTAGTAGTCTATTTGTTTATGGCAAATAACAAATAAAGCACTCATGCATTCTTCACAATAAAAATACGTTGTGGAATATAAAAATCAAGAACTGAGAAATAGATGCACACATAAAAAATAGACACCAATATTTTTGGACTAAACGTCCCCTGAAAAACCCTGAAGGGAAAATCGATGCAGCAGACGAGGGTTTATTTTATTATGCAACAATTTGAGAATAATTACAATCTAGATGCCCAATTGGCTACCCTCTGGAAATATACTGGTAAAATAAACTGGTGATCAAAGATCTCCTCTACTAATCAACTCGGACTCCTCTTGCCAGTTTGAACCCCACACTGGCTACTCACACTGTTACCTCTAGATAACTCGCATTGCCTGGAAACTGACTCAGAGTGAGTCGTCATATCTCCCTCTGTCACTAGTAACCACTCACTCTACCTTTCGGAAATAGATATGGCCTCTAGCTACTGATTTGTGGCTCTTCTGACAACTCGCACTGGGCTTTCTAGCAATTTGCACTACTTGTACGACCTCCCTATAAATGAATTTCGGCCTTCCTTTTCTTGCCACTATGACACTAGAAAATCACTAGGAAACTCTCTGGAATCCTTCTCCCAAATTATTTGTTGCTCCCTCTCTCTGATGCTCTCCCTCTAGCTTGAACTACGCCCTTATTGAATAATGCAAATAGGGTAGCTTGATCTGTCGAGATGATCACTCTAATGCAACTGATGCTTTCTCCAAGCCCTTTGACCTGCTCTCATAATCTCTCATTGAGACATCAACAGCCATGATTTGATCTCGATTGGCGACTAAGATTAATTAGACTTCATCAATAGAAGTCTCTAGAGCAATCCCAAACATACTTAATTAATTATCTATTTACCACTTTTCCTAAGTTAGACTTAGGAAATGATTTAATTATGGCAAATTAACTTAATTAAGGTGTTTCCCAAGCTTATCTCACGAAACCTTTTCTAGGTTTTGGAGATCTAATGTTCCTTAGCCTCTTAGCATCATCTGATACTAGAACACCTATCTAATGCCACCATATACTAACACTCATAGAAAACACCAATTTGCGTTGGCCTTTGAAAATCATCAATTCTCATAACGAGAGGCCTTTTGTACTTGGTCGCACACCCATTCCTCGCCCAAAGTAGCTTTATCTCTTTCAAACTAAATGAATGGTCAAAATAAGCAATATATTCCCCAAAGTGGAGTTTTTTTTCCGCCTAGAATTAAAGATCGGTTCAGTAAAAGACTCGATCAAGCTATAGTTAGTATTTTGTACATCTTGTTACCAAATCCAGCATTAGATGTTCTTCCAAACACAAAATTTTGTCTACAAACTATTCCGAAAAAAATCTCTTTAACTCTTGCCACACCATGTTGAGCAAAGTGATCTTGAATCATTTTCCTTGCTCTGAAACTAGCTTCTTTTGTTCATCCTGAAAAAGGAAAAACTCATTTCTTCTACTGTGGCACATGCAGATGAGTTTCTATGCTTCTCCAGCTGACAAGATGTATCTATCGATTAATCACTATCTTTTTCGTGGTCTTCCAGGTCAGTATGCGCTCTTGCAATAACAAAAATTTTCATATAAGCATGCCTTCTATTAATATTTTCAACAACCGAGTTACCCACATGCCCATTTGATGTTTTGTTCAGAAAAGTCTCCGACATTATGTTGTAAAAACGATCACAATCATGGGGGCCACCGTAATCTACTAAGCATAACCCACGAAAGAACATGTGATAAAAATTGTGAGAATGAACATGGCTACAGCTGCCCAGACAAATTATGCAGCCCCTACAACTCACGGCCCTATGACTGCCCTACCAATTTGGCCCTTTCAGCTGACTCAAGTTTCGACCTCGGCTCACCCTTCTGCTGGACAAAACCATAACTCAGCTTTCTCTAGAACAAATCTCCTTCAACAAAACTTCTAACTTGTAGCTACTCCTTTAACACCTAATTCGATACCATGTTGAATTTTCTACAAGATGAACCTATCGAGAAATCTATGCCAAAAATCAAGTCCAAACTTTAGTCACTTCATCCTTTTGTTTTTGCTCCCTCATGTATTACAATAGAAGAGAGATGATGATGAGTGAGTGATCAAAGAAGGTGCCACATCATCTATATATATATATATACAAGTTGAATGGGTGCATTTACCCCAAGGGACACACCCTTTCATGGTGGGGCCAACTTGTCCCTTTTGAGCCTACATGAAACCCAAAAATAAAATATGTTTTATTTTAATTTCTATAATTTTTCTAAGTCGACTTAAGAGGCCTCTTGGCATGTGGGAATAACTCCCAATGCTACACAAAAATCAACAAAGAATACAGTCGATTGATCAATCATCAGATCACCCCTTGATTCATATTAGCCTTCCTCAAAGCATTAAGAGAGAGCACATGATTGCATAATGGTTAAAGTATATGTCGATGGATGACCCACCTTCCTTGAAGAAGGAATGTCAGATGGAGAAAGAAATCTGACCATAGTAATTTGTGGAGGGTCAATGGCGTCATGTCATGTTGATCAATAGGGCTAGTGGTTGGCTAGCTGTCCAAGTTTAATGACCTAAGTCAGATAAAACAGAAATCGATGAAATTTAACTTCACAGTGAATTCATAACCTGAATTTAACAATTCACGAAAGCTCTAAGTTTGGAAAATTAACAGAATTTTAACGAAATTTATACTCAGAATATCCAAAGAAACTAAAATTCAACCATTCATTTACAGGTACTTACCTAAATTTTCGTTTGAAGTCGATCCCGAACTGTGGTACCTCCAAACTTACTCCCATTACTAAAGTGACCAAAACCTCCCTGCCAAACTGGGCACAATCTCGGTACCCAGCTCCAAAATACTTCAAAATTGAAGCACTCTGGCCCTCGTGCCCAAAATCTTCAAGAACAATCAAGGCTTCACTCTCCGTCTATGGCTCTCTGTTGAAAATTCCTCCTCTCCTCTGAAAGAAAACTTCCCTTTCTTATATAGGACCCTCATATGTTTCAGAGCGGTGATTTCCCGTTCCAGATTCCTCTAGTGAAGGGTTAAGGTGATAAGTTTTGGTTTATGGCTAAACAAGCATCCGCCACCTACATCTATGGTTGATAGCATGCTCCTTTGAACTCTTATTGTATTCATATACCACATATATGGTAGATGACTTTATATTATATATATAATGGATTTGGTTAACTTTGCATAGTGGGTCTTTTATGTTTTATTTTCATTTAGTTCATCATTGGTATATAATATTCATACGTACTTTGATCCTTGTTATTTTGTTCTTTTAGATAATATAACATATGTATCTTTTAGTTAATATTTATTTCCTTTAATTCCTTTGTATTTTATTTAATATATAGTTTCATTAATATAATTAATAATTATCAAAAGCCCCAAGGGTTGGCTCAACTAGTCAAATAAGTGCCTTGCCATTCGGGAGGTCATAGGGTCAATTCTCCCCGAAGCCCTTGGGGTTAGGCCTAGCTATTGGTCGCGGGGCTTGATACCCTTGATCAAGCTCAGATATTTTTGTGGACGTAGCGGTCACCCAGTGACCGCGAGTGTCCATGAACCACACATGAAAAAAAAAAAAAATTAATAATTATCAATAATTAATACAATATTAAGTTATAATTCTTATGTACTTAACATAATTAATAATATTATAGTTACCCCTTTATTTTATATAATACTCTGAAATTAGTTTTATTCTGAATAATATGTTAAATATATATTATCATGGTGGTATATATAGCAAGTCATCCACCTTAATATGTTCATTATATTCTGGCGAGTTTAGGTATTTACTCAGTATGTCAATAATTCATTCATTGGACTTTTTGTAAATGGTTAGCACATATACTAATGCAGTACATGCGATACATGCATATGTAGCTATCATATGCATGTCTCGCATGCATGCTTATATTTCTATGTTCCCTATAACTCGAGGTGGGTCATTACACCAAGGACAAGAAAAATTTCTCCTATGGGTTACCCACTTTTTAGTGGGTAACAAGGACAAAGAATGGTTCATTTGGAAATGTTGTGAGAAGATAGTTTCCTTGCAGGCTTCCAATCACAAGCTTCATAACGAAGTTGCATCCTTACAAGGTATTAATGACAAGTATATTACTGAGATTGCTTCATTGAAGCATACCATTGCCCATTTGCAGAATAACAATACAAGGCTTAAGAAGCAGTTTAATTACCAGATGAAAACTAATATCTGACATCAAAATGAGATCAATTTATTGTCTCTGTTGCCCAGTTTCGTGGGGAGCCTATTCCATTTCAGAGTGATATTATCTGTCTCTTTAACAAATATGAAAGCTGAGGCATGACTATGATCCAATGATGCAAATATCATTTTGGGGAACATATCACGAATATCAAGACTTGAAGCATGATCATGATCCAATGTTGCAAATATCATTTTGGGAATATATCATCGAGAGTCCAGAATGAAACTTATTGGGAATACCAGGGAAAATACTGAAAAGTTATCAGCAAAGAATATACTTAAATTAGAAGAATTCTGAAAACACCAGAAAATTTGGCAACCTGAAAAACTTCGGAGAATTCACAAAGATTGGGTGAAATCAGAGATATTTGCAACATTGTTATGATCTCCTCCCCTTCAGTTGGATGACATAAACAATTTCATCCAGAATTTGCAGAGCAACAATCAAGACCTTGTAGATGCAGTAAGTGATTTGATAAGTACTAAAGGCACATTAGAAGTTCTATCATAACAAATTGCAAATTTTGCCTCTTTCTTTTTTGAGGAATACAAATAATCTTTGTTAGCATTGATTGAAGGAAAGGCCAATGCAACAGGAAAGCTTCTTCCAAGACAGCTAGGGCTTAAAAAACTCTCAGGCCTTCTATATGCATTACAAAACAAAGGCGCCAACAACTTTAACATATGATGTTGTAAGCAAAAGGGTTTAAAACAAAACTCCTTGCCAAGAACGCCTCACAAGCAAAAAGCCCTGTTTAATGATAATCCAATGTATGAGAAGGGACTTATTTTTAAGGGATGAATGGGAATCTCAGTAGGGGGAGAACGCATGTTTTCTTGAATAAGAATCAACAAACTTGAATTCATTTTCTTTTTCATTTATTTTATTTATTAATAGGAGATTTGGTTGTCTTATTGTAATTTTCTACAAGGGTCAGCCCAAAAGAAATCATAGTTTTGAAATTTCCAGTCTTGTTAACGCCTCCCAGAACCAATCATCAAGATACACACAAGAAGGAACAGGCATTATCAAATTATTAGATATGTGAATAGTTATAAAAATAAAAAAATTATACGATTTAGTAGGATTTAGTGTATGCTTCTAAGTTTGATTGATTGTTTTAATCTGTGGCTCATTTATCGTATGTAATATACTTAGTATATGACATATATCTTTGATACAAAAGTCGATTGCCAGTTCAAAGAATGTTGTTTTGCTCTTAAGAGGAGAAACAGATCCAATATTAGTCAGCAGTATTGCAACAGATATAAATCAGAACTAATAGACACCGATTAATAAACACCCTTCTTTGCATGTTGAGCTTCAACACCATAAAATTTAAGTTTGCAAGAATAGGTACTTTAGCATGAAGATTTTCACAGTCATTAACTTGATGCTGATGTAAGCTTCTGGTAAACTGTGCATTGTGTTCAATGATGTGCCTGACGTTTCGGAGTGTTCACCTGAAATGTCGGGCACATCAACGAAAATAACACAAAGTTTAATAGTAAGCTTACATCAACATCAAGAATAGCTACTGTTTGTATCCATCATTAGTCATGAATATTCAACAGTGTCCTGACATAAAAAACAAACCTAAAACGTAAGAAAAGATATGCCCTCAATTCATGTGGGAAAGATATCAAGTCTATCCATGGAACATTCTCTGCCACTTCAAATTTAGCAGTTTTTCATCATACAAAATAGTTATTAATTACAGTACAAACCTGAGATTTCCTCAGAATACCATCTGGATCACATGTCGCAAGCCAACCAATCCGCCAACCAGGAACCATCCATTTCTTCGATATGCTCCCCAGAGTAATTACCGGTACAGTTGATGCAAAGAATCCCATTGGAATGAATGGCTTCTCACCAAAGACAATATGAGCATATACTTCATCTGAGATTATTAACAAACCTAACCTTTTAGCTGTCTCTGCAACCTGCATGGTAGTTTAAACTTTCAATTTACCAACAAAAGAAAACAAGAAATGTCATAGGTATATCTATGCACAGATCAATACAAAGCCTTGTCCTCTTAATAGATTATAGACAGGTTTTTAGAAGAATAAGAAAATTGAAGTAGAAATAAGTATCTTTCCATGATAAAAACATTTTCCTCTCATGGACCATGAATTGAACTCAGCTCAATATCTAGCTGCAGCAAATTATATATCAACTTCAATTAATAGAAGAAGGTATTTAGACTAGAAGTTCATGGAAATAAGAGAAGCCATCAGTATAGAAACAGTTAATTATGTCGCCAAATTACAGCCCACCTTAGCCAAATGATCATGGGTAAAAGTAGTGCCGCATGGGTTGCTTGGATTGATAATAACCATTGCCACTGTGTTGCTGTCTGCAATTGTATGAAGTTGATCTAGATTGATTTCCCAACCCCTTTCTGGAACTAAATCATAATGCCTTGCTTCAATGCCTTTGTATGCCATTAATGCTTCATATGCTGGAAATCCTGGTCTTGGGAGGAGAATATTTGCACCTTCACGAGCCAAAACTGAGAGAACCAAATCAATTGCTTGTGAACAGCCACAAGTCAGGTAAACATCATCCTCAGATAGCTTAAAGGGCAACCCACGAGAAAGATAATCTGCAACCACTCTGAAAGTGAAGCTATGCAGATCAGCATGACAAAAAGGTTATGGAAAAAATTATGATGGTCTTACTTTCATAAATGGTAGCTAAATCTTTGAAATTCGTAAGATTAGAAAGATGAAGGCCTGTCAAAATCATGAATCACAGGAACTACAACTCCACTACTCATTCACTTTTCAGCATGACTCATCATTTACGGTAAGTATAACAATCCCACTACTAATTCTTATTGCACTTATACTGATTTATGTTAAGTACTTCATTATCGAGGTTTGCACAGTGTTGGCAACAATATGTAGCCCTTAAATATGTAATTGTTTATTGTTACAACTCTAGGTTTAGATTATTGTATTTAAATCTTAGAGTAGATAAACACCAAATCATGAAACACACAGACCAAACACCACGGGACAAAATATAACAATAGCAGACAAAGTATCAATAGAATATAATATTCCAGCTGAAGTAAAGCCAAGTGTAAACAGTAATAGGGCTTGTGATGTCAACCCTAAAATGAAAAAATTCACCGTGGAAATGGGGTGATTTTGAGGCAATGATTTACAAACCACCTGTAGAGCCCTTCCAAAATCATAACGCACTTGCCCTAGTTGAATTTGGCCCTACCCCTAGCCTAGTGGCTTGCCTTAAAGGGCCGAAAATTAGGAAATGAGAAAAATTGAGTTTAAGGAGGTTTTATTGTGTGATCTCCTATGCGGAAAGGCTAGTGCTTGATTTTGGGTGATGGAGTCTAGAGAGAGATCTACTTATGAGGAAATCAAGCCCTAGAATGGAGTAATAGATATTGAAAAACCCTAGCTATCATTTTATGAGGGAATAAAATCATTAAGGAGAGATTGACATGAAGGATCAATCAAGGGATTGTCACACACTCGCAAGGGTAATGCATACAATACCATTGCCAAGATTTCATAGAAAAATATTCAATAAAAACTAGCACATAGAAACCCTAACAAATAATCATTCCATGCAATAGCCATAAAAGATATTCAACAATGTAGAATACTTACAAGAAAATGCATGAACCAATCCTTTATTATTCCAAAATGACGTCTCCAAAGCAAGAGGATGTCTCCACAAGAAAATACTCCACAAAAGATCACATCTCCACAACAAATAAGTCTATTTTAGCTAGGTCGAAATCTCTTACAGAGGTTGAATTGACCCACAAGTGATGATGAAAAGACAAATGAGGTGATCTCTATTTATATGAGGTCTATCTCAACTAATTTGTGACTAATGAAGCCCCTAAATCAAATATGACATAAAATAACTTTAGATTACAAGCCAACCCACTAGTTATGTGACAAAATAAGCCATAAATGTCCATAGGTGCGAGTCGTGGGCTCTAGAAAAGCTAACATCATGCCCTTTTAGGACTCCAAATGACATGTCATGCCGAGATGAGGTCTAGAAAAGTGTCATGGTGTCAAAATCATCCAAAATTTGATGAATGTCCTTAAATCCTCCTATGGGGTCCCAAGTCCAGCTAGGGTGTCATCAAGTCATGTCCATGAGTCTCCAACTGTCAAAATAGGGCCTCATTCGTCTAGTGTTAGGGCTTCCCCAGGTGCAACAAGCCCTCCCAAGCATATCAATGGGAGACCATCCTCATCTAGGCTTTTAATCAGGTCCTTCTGATCAAGTTGTGTCAAGACCAACCTATGGGCATGCTAGGTCCAGTGGTGTCATCATGAGGAATCCTACGTACTAGGTCAAAGTGGATCAACGTCCTGGGTCCTAAGGGTGCTCTTAGACATGCAACATCTACTCAAGTCATCAGGAGGCTGAACTTTCTCAACATCGATCCGCTAAGCCATCTATCTCTTTAAAGAGGCATGGGTACCTACGAAATGGGTGCCCTCAAGGCTTGGGTGTTGTGGACCACCTGATAAAAACAACATGAACTCAAGTGAAAGCAACCATCCATCAGAGACTAAGATCATATGTGCATCTAAGTGGACCAAACTTGAATGTTAGGGGCATATTAATACTTCAAACAAGAATCACCTTCCAATATCTAACTAGACCAAGTTCCATAGAAGTGTTCCCTACCTTGATAGAGGTGGCTAATGGTCAACCCTATTAGGTGCTTCCAACCCTCAAGGGGAGGTGGCATTTCCAAGGTCAACCCCTCAATCAATTGGTGTTAGTGTAAATGTATGAGAATGGAGGATAAAGGCTGCATGGCCAAGTGCCATGGTCGTCGAGACTAGCAGATGGGAAGTCCACATCTTGAGTGTATGAATGTAAGGAGGGATAAATCGTGGAGGCATGAGTTACCCTACTAGACCTGCTTTCCCACCCCTCTAGTGCGCCTTTTACTTCTTCTCGATAATGCTTTGTATTACAGTGCATAGCTCAAGGGTTAGAGCTTGCTCTTTATGATGTAGCATTTATTCTACCCCTTAAGATGAGACAATTCATCGCTCATCAAGACTGGGACATGTAAGGGTTCCTTTTGATGTAAAGGAGCATCATGTGCTCAAGAATCAAGTGATGACTAAGGAGAAGGGTAGAGCTCATGCTAGGCTTTTTCCCACGCACTAAGTTATGTCCCAGCCATCTTTTGCATCTTGATTTTCTTCTTCTTGTTTTATTATGGCCATGTTATGCTTTTCTTGTTCTTTTAGCTACATCAACATCCAAGGAAATAGTTTTTCGGCCATACTCAAGGAGTATGGACATGTGGGTGCCAAATCCTAATGAACCAATGACAAGTTAGACCCAAGGAAAGGAGGTGTTATATGGGGCTTGTAATGTGTGATGTAAAGTCTCACGTATGGTATAAGGGATAATGAACATGCTATCTCAATTCAAGTTTTCGAAGTAGTGCCCCTCTTATGACCCTAAGGCCTTAAGGGAGATTCACTAGACTAGGACTAAAGATTAAACCAGTGTTGCAAACATCTCGATAACATGCCGATTTTATCTCAAATCACGATTTTTTGGCGTAGCCGATGTTTGCCGATTTTTAAAGATATTCTTATGGTATCTTAATTTTTCCAATGTTCGTCGATTTTTTACCGATATTTTCCGGATTTTTATGATTTTTTGGTTTTCCAGACCCTTTCCGATTTTATTCCGATGTCGATGTTCACAACATTGGATTAAACCCCCTAATAAGGTAAGAGAATAGATTCACAGTCAAAATCAATCAATATTCTAGATCACCCCTTTATCCATACCAAATGCCCAAAGCAAACAAGTCTAAACACCGAATTGCAAAATGATCAAAGTACCTCTTGAATAGCATCCCGCATTCATTCAAGTGCAAATGTCGGATGGTAAGAGGCACATGGTTGATGCAAATGGTGGAGGCACATGGCATATCATCGTCAAATAATTGATCCGAATTGGATCATTATATTGTTTATCATCCATCTCGATGCATTTAGAGTGGAAAAAGTGGAGGAATCAGCTCACGAGACCATTTTTACCAGCGGACACAGTATGGCGGGACGGGGTTTGAAACCTTCCGAGAGCTATTTGAGGCATCACACGACGTTTTTGGGGGTAAAAATTTGGTGCAATAGTTCAGCACCTTTACATGTTATTCTACACGCAGATCTTTCCAACGGCGCAAGAAGCACATCAATCAGAGTTTGTATGCAAAATTTATGCCATGCAGAAGTTGACCTTCCTATTTTCATACTTACAGTTCGGGAGGATGTCACGTCAACCCCCATTATTCATGGAAAAGGGGCTAGCGACGTGTTTCTGATGTAAAAGACTCTAGAAGCATCTATTTTGTAACTCTAGTTAAGAGTTGATGTAATCAAACTTAACTACTAATAGGCTATCGAGTTGCGTTATAACGGGGCCACTAGGAGGAAGAGGCATTCCATTCTTTCGAGAGCCTTTTGTTACATAGTTGAGCAAAGATATCCAGAAGAGATAGGAGGTAGAGCACACATAGAGGATCTCTACACTATAGTAGCCCAAGGGCCACAAGCATTACTTCTTTATACCTGCATCCATATTTCCAGATAGAGAAAAAGAGCGATGCGGCCTCACCTTCCAACTGGGTTTTCTCCCGAAAGGGTTTCCCAGAGAGCATAACTTGTGTCTTATGTGTGTTTGAGCTTATTTTTGCGTTCTCTACTTTTCTGCATAATTTCCATTCGCATGCATGTGCTAATTACAGTTAAGTGCACAGATCTTAAAGTTTAATAAACCGTAATAGTGTAAAATTTCAGTATTTTAATATATTATTATTAGATCTGTTGTGACGAACTGTCCAGTGGAATATCCACGGCAGTTTACAGATCATTTGGTATCAGATTCAAGTTTCTTTGGGTATTTTGTGGAGATTGTAAGGATCTAGATTGGCGAGGCCAAAAATCGTAAAACCCTAATCATAGGCGACGAATCTATAAACGAACCTTGTGATCCTGTAGAGGTGAGGTTTTTGTGGCTCGAACAACAAGTCGCAGATATAAACTGCAATGTAAACCTCCTCATGGTGGCCCTAAGCAATAAGATGGGGATATTTGGAGAAGATAGGGGTTCGAATGCAGAGGACAAATCAGAAGGGTGATCGGAAGATCGGGAAGACATGGAGAACCAGTCGAAGAAAGAACCCAGAAAAGATCAACCCAATTCGAGTGTAGTGAATCAATCCCTGTTTAAAATGGAAGCAAAGTCGATATCAATCCGTGCCATGGTGAGATCGACACTCTGAAGATGAACCATTGGAAGCAGCAACTGGAAGTTTATTTCAGCATCCATCAGATCGAGGAAGAGCAAAATATCTCATTCGCGCGGCTGAAATTAGAGGGCCATGCGCTGACTTGTCGAGAGAGCCACACAAAAACCCTGAGGTTGGAGGAAGAACCTCCAATGACTAAGTGGGAGAATTTCAAAACCCTCATTAAGTCACAGTTTTATCCCATTAGGTACGTGGAGGACCAGTGTATCCGGTGGCATTACTTCAAGCAAAGTTCAGGCCAAAGTGTGCAAGAGTACACCACAGAATTCAGAAAGATGGCTATAATGTTGGGATCTCTCCAAAGAACCCAGATGTACTCCTCAAATATTTGGGGGTCTGCACTGCCATCTGCGTGAGCAAGTGATATTGTTCAAGCCCAAATCGGTCGATGAGGCTTGTGTACAGGCACATTAGCTAGAGAACATAAGCATGAAAAGAGCGCAATCAAGTGGATCGAAGCAGAAAGATCAACAGGAAGCTTCTATGGAGGGGAAGAAGAAGCAAAAAGGGGGAAAAGATAAAAAGACAACAACCACAGCACACCAGTGCAAAGAGCCTAGCAACCACTACAACCACTGAAACATTGATGGCCATACAAAGAATTGTTAGAAGTTGCATCCAGAGCTAAACCCGAAGAACAAGAAGAAAGATAATAAGAAGAAGAATCTCATGGCCATTGATTCGAGCAACCAAGTTGAAAACAGCTCGGACGTGGATGAGAAGATCATTTGTACATCAGTGTAGAAGGAGGTGAATCTAAGTAGCCTTAAGCAATAGGAAGAGAAAGAAATGACCAAACTCTTCTATATAAAGATACAAGTCAAGAAGACAAAGATTGATCCTATGTTTGACTCAGGATCGCGGGCGAATCTCATTGCAACAGAGCTCGTCAAGAAGTTGGGGTTGGAAGTTCGTGATCATCCAAACCCACATCCACTGGGATGGGTAAATAAGGATGCAGAGCTGAAGGTAACAAAACAATGCAAAATTAGATTTGCTCTCAGTGTTGATTTTATGGATGAAGTAGATCTGGATGTGGTTCCCCTTGATGTATGTGGAGTCGTGTTTGGGAGTCCATACATGTACATGTGTGATGCAATATTCATGAGGATAGTTAACTAGTACCGACTCATCAAGGATGGAAAATCGTTCATCATGAACGCACAGAAAGGCAAGTCAAAAATTTCACTGGTAAGTGCCAACCAAGCCAAAAAATTGATCAGTTCCAGCAAAAAGTGTGTTTTATTGTTTTTAAGAGAAAGTCAGTCTGAAGACGAGTCAATAAGAGGCAAGGCATCCCTGGAGGGATGTACTAAGAACATAACAATAATTGGAGGAGTTGTTACAAGCATACAAGGATGTGTTCCGAGAGCCTAAAGGGTTACCACCTAAGAGAGAAGTAGAGCATAAGATCCAACTATTGCCAGACTCCCCATTGCCATTTATTGGGCTGTATAGGCAGTCTATTATAGAATCATGTGAGGTGAAGAAACAGCTGCTAGAACAAGGTGTCATTCGACCGAGTACATCACCATGTGCGTCGCCGATCATCATTGAGCCTAAGAAGGATGGGACATCGCGGATGTGTATAGATTACAGGGCATTGAATAAAATCATGCTCAAGAACAGATACCCCCTACCCAAGATAGATGGTCTGCTAGATCAGTTGCAGCAAGCAAAGTATTTCACCAAGTTGGACTTGAAGTCTGGATATCACCAAGTTCGAGTCAAAGAAGAAGATACATGGAAGACTGCTTTCAAAACCGGACAAGCTTTGTATGAGTGGTTAGTTATGCCATTTGGCCTATGCAATGCACCAACTACATTTATGAGATTAATGAATGATGTACTACGCCCTTTTATAGATTCATTTGTTATTGTTTATTTGGATGATATACTCGTATATAGCGCTACTTGGGAGGAGCATATGTCACATTTGACGCAGGCGCTGGAAAAATTGAAGAAGCGCCAGCTGATAGAAAATCTCAACAAGTGTGAGTTTGCGCAACAGTCCTTGGTGTATCTGGGGTATGTGATCGGTGGAGGAGAGTTGAAGATAGATCCTTCCAAGATGGAGGCCATCATGAAATAGTTGGTGCCTACTAATGTTTATGAGGTCAGAAGTTTCATTGGTGCAGCACAGTACGTGACGAAATTCATAGCGTCGTTTTCAGTGGTAGCAGGACCACTCCACGCCATAACAGCAAGTGGCAAGAGTTTCTAGTGGGGAAAAGGTCAACGAAGGGCTTTCGAGGAGTTAAAGAAGAAGATCAGTCAAGCACCAGTTCTGGCATTACCAAACTTACAGCGGCCTTTCGAAGTGGAGACAAATGCAAGTGGGTATGCTATGAGAGTTGTCTTGATGCAGGGAGGAAGGCTTGTATGTTACCATTTTGTAGTTTTTCATGGGGCAATTCTTAACTACCCTACCTACGATAAGGGGCTCTATGCCACGGTGCAAGTTGTGAAGAAGGGGAAGCATTGTCTAATGGGAAAGGAGATAGTAATCCACATGGATCACCAGTCGTTACAGTGCTTGCAGGCCCAAAGTAAGCTACAGTAGACCAGGCATTACAAGTGGATGGGGTTTTTACAACAGTTTCATTTGGTGAACAGGTACAAGAAGGCCAGCACAAACAAGTTGGTTGACATGCTTTCAAGGTCACCCACATCAAAGATTACATCTTTGGGGACTCTTATGGACATGGAGCCCTTCACCCATGATGCATACCAAGAGGCATATTCAGAAGATGAGGACTTCAAAGAGGTGTATCAGCAGTTGCAGATTCAGAGTCATGTGCACAATGGCAACAACACCGTTGACTACCATCTCTAGGATGGGTTACTTTACAGGTTGGATAAGCTATGTATTCCTAAAGGTGAGCGTTTGCAACTGATCAGAGAGGATCACAACTCCAAGGTTGCAGGGCACTTTGATGTAGGGAAGACTGTGGCTAACTTGCAAAGGTATGTGTATTGGCCAAAGATGCAAGAGCAAGTAGCTAGGTTCATAATAGGATGCATGCTTTGTTGTACAAGCCTAGCAATAGGAAACAGGGTCTATATCATCCCTTACTTGTAACAACTTGTCCTTTGGAAAGCATTGCCATGGACTTTGTGGGAGGTTTACCGACAACCAAGAAGGGACATGATTACCTGTTCATGGTAGTTGACAGGTTCAGCAAGATGTGTTTTCTAATGCCTTGTAAAAAGACCATCAGCGGACAGGTCTAGGTGCACTTTGGGATACCAAGGAGCATCATTTCAAACAAGGACACATGATTTCTCAGTGCATTCTGGACTACATTGTTGGAGAAGATGGACACAAAGTTGAAGAGATCTACAACATTCCATCCACAAACAAATGGGCAGACAGAAATAGTCAACAGGACTTTGGTGCAGCTTCTGAGGGGATACAATCAGAAGCATCCGAAGATCTGGGATGAAAATCTAGTATATATACAGCATTCTTATAACAGAGCAACCCACACTTCTATAGGGAAGTCCCCATTTGAGACTTGTTTTGGATATTTGCCACCTTCACCTTTGGATATTTCATATGGGCCACAAGGAGGAGTGAGGGAAGATCTTACAGGAGATGCTTTGAGGGCTAAAAAATTTATAGAGAAGATCAAGCAAATCCATCTACAAGTGCAAGATACACTACAGAAGTCGCAGGAGAAGTATAAGGCCAAGCATGATCAACACATAACAGAGAAACCATTCAAGGCGGGAGACAGAGTATAGCTACAGTTGAACAAGGAGAGGCTGCAGGGGCTTGGTAAGAAAATCAAAGCTCTAAGATATGGTCCTTTTGAGATACTAGAAAAGGTGGATGATGATGCCTATCGACTCTATTTACCACCATATATGCGCATTTACTCAGTTGTGAATGTAGAGAATTTGAAACTCTATGAGCCTTTCATGCTAGATCAGGAAGAGGAATAGGTCCTACATTCTGTGGAGGATTTCGCACCATACGTTTAGGTAGAGTTGACAGAAGATACAGTTTTGCAAAAGAGGTCCAAAACTACAAGACAAGGGCAACATGACCTTTGGCAAATTGGGTTGAAGGGACAACTTCCAAGCAAAGCTAAATGGTACACCAAAGAGAAGGTGGAGGAAAAATTTCCTCACCTCATTCAGTAAAAACTTTTGGGGACCAAAAGCCTCCCAAAATGTGGAGTTGTGATCTGAATTGGATCATCATATTGTTTGTCATCCATCTCGATGCATTTGGAGTGTAAAAAGTGGAGTTATCATCTCATGGGACCATTTTTACCGGCGGGACCCAATTTGGCGAAACGGGGTCTAAAACCTTCTAGGTGCATTTTGAGGCATCAAACAACCTTGTTTGGGGGTAAAACTTTGTCGCTTTTGCGTGACACCTTTTATATATTCTACACACAGAGATCTTTCCAACAACGTAAGAAGTGCGTCAATCAGAGTCTATATGCAAAAGTTAAGTCACTCAAAAGTTGACCTTCCTATTTTCACACCTATAGTTTGGGAGGATGTCGCGTCAGCCCCCATTATTCATGGAAAAGGGGCTAGACACGTGTTTGTGATGTAAAAGACTCTAGAAAAGTCTATTTTGTAACTCTAGTTAAGAGTTGATTTAGTCAAACTTAACTACTAGTAAGCTATCGGGTTGTGTTATAACTGGGCCACTAGGAGGAAGAGGCATTCCATTCTTTCGAGAGAATTTTGTTCCATAGCTGAGCAAAGATAGCCAGGAGAGATAGGAAGTATGGCACACACAGAGGATCTGTGCACTATAACAACCCACAAGCCACAGGCATTACTTCTTTGTATCTGCAGCCATATTTCCAGAAAGAGAAAGAGAGCGAAGCAACCTCAACTTCCAGTTGGGTTTTCTCCCTAAAGGGTTTCCCAGAGAGCATATCTTGTGTCTTATGTGTGTGTGAGCTTATTGTTTCGTTCTCTACTTTTCTGCATAATTTTCATTCGCATGCATGCGCTAATTACAGTTAAATCCATAGATCTTAAAGTTTAATAAATTGTAATAGTGTAAAATTTCAATATTTTAAAATATTATTATTAGATCTGTTGTGACGAACTGTCCAATGGAAGATAAAAAATACAAGAGAAAAAAAATGAAAATAACAATAGCAATGTAGAATGCAATTGCATTATATAGTTGGAATTGTACAAATTGAGCATGTTCAAAAAAGCATAACATGAATCCATAGGTGTTCCAAGGTGCAAGATGGACAACACTATAGGGCAACACAAAACAATGCATGAATTACAGTAGCTCCAAAACCCCTTATTGGAAGAGAGTCAAGAGAGTCATGGAGAAAAATCTGCCAATGGATAGTCACCAGTGTTGTGATGGTAGCAAACCTTTCAAATGCGGTCCCAAGCCCAAATCCTTCACACGTAATTCCGGGTTGCAAAATCACAGCCTTTCACACACATTTCCCAACTCATATGGCTCACAATAGCATGCTCCTACCACCATCACCCAATGGATGCAGCGTAATGAGATGAATAAAGGACACTTAGGGGCTAGTTCTCACAGTATCGAGCTACAATTCAGCCAGTTCGCAAGCAACAACACAGCAGCTAGACAAGCTGGAAAAATTCAAGGGCGCAAACCAACAAAGTTTCACCATGATCACTATGAAAGAATACTAACGTGAGCACTCTTCACCGCAATCGGTATTTATAGAGGCTTCCAAAGGTTTCTAAGGTTTTAAAAGTAGTACGTAGCAGTTTAATTGCCAGATTATTAGTGGCTTGTTGAGGAAATTACATTTCTTTAATTCAGTGCAACTTTATGAGAGACTGGACCTGCAAAATCTACAGAATACAATTAGGAACATGCCACTTGTCCCCATACATATTCATTTACAGGGATCATTGAAAACCTTGGGCATTGCCCAAGGTAGAATTTACATTACGAAACTTGGCCTATCTTTTCCTTGCATGGGTCCTTGGCCTTGGGCTCACATAAAGGCGTATTATTACATAGAACAGAATCTTTATAAGGGTTTCACATATTTACAATTCAGGGTCACATCAAGGCATATAATTACAAAGAACATTTATAAGACTTTCACATATTTATGATCAAAGCCTTTGTTGTTTGCAATAGCCAAAATTGTTGGCACCATATGAAAACCCTGACATAAGAAAATAAATTAGAAAATAATTACTACACCAAAAATTAAAACTAAGTACAAGAACCAAGCAGGTTGACCTAATGGATTCATGAAAAATACCCAAAAATAATTGCGACAGAGAACGGAATTGCATTATGCAATCGCAATTGTACAGATTGAACATGTCAAATGAGCAAGTCACGAAGCCTATTAGGCAAAAAGAACTGTGAAAAGTAACAAAGGTCCTTCGACAACCTAATTCGCACTAACAAACAAAAATGCATTATGCTTTAGTACCTCATAACAATAGTGCACAATGCACTAAAATATCAATATGTACTAAGCAAATGTGTCCGGGCACTTGTGAACTAATACTAGTTTGTGGACCAACCTCTCTACCTACAAGCAATTGCTTGCATATGTGGCCATAGAAACACTGCAAGTTGGTATCATAACTTCAATGGGTGTTTGTTTTTGTTGTGTTGTTTCAAAAAAAGATATAAAAGAGCAAATCCAAAAAAGTCACTAAAGCAAAGTTGGACGAAATCTTTGAGAAGTTTGCAAAAGAAATCAGGTTGTTGGAAAAGGACCACAGACATTAAGCCAAAACCTCAAGCTATGAGGATGAAGAGGAGGTAAACCCTAAGGGAATGGGAGGTAACAACCATCCAAAGTCGTCTGCCTCACAAAACTGTCACAGGCCCATTTTCAACCTTTAGATAAAGATCCCATAATACAACTTTGGAGGTGAAGTAGAAGTGCATGCATGGTTAAACAAGATCAAATTAGCATTCAAAGTGCAACAGACTCATAACCAAGAGGAGAAGTAAATGTGACCCTACAACATTTGGATGGAACAGCTCATAACTTGGGGCGAAAGATGCATTGTTAGAAACCCAAGACGGGACTCTGGTGAGTTTGCAGATGCATTAACCAAGAGAACAGACTGTAACTAGGAAGATCCCTACAATGTTCAACTCATGCACATGTTCTAGAAGGACATGACAGTCAAAGATTACACGGAGAAGTTACATATCTTGGAGTCAAAAGCCATTCTCTGCAAATCTGGTACAAAACATATACATCTCAAATATGAGGTTAGAAATTTGAACCGAGGTAAGAATGTTTGAGCTGATATATTTGGACAACACCATCACTGTAGTTACAAGAGCAAAGTGTCATGTTGAAGCTATCCAGAGAAAGGTACTTCGCTCTAGTATAAATGGTTATGGAAATAATAGGAAGACCAAGGAAAAGTATGAAAAGTCTCAACCCAAAAGCCCTAGCCACCAGCCTGGCCAAAGATCTAATCCCTCAAATTCCTTTGACGTAAGTGCTCTCAGCCATGCTTTAAGGGACATTTCTGTAAACCTCGTAAATTTTTTATGGTGAAGATCTGAATTTAAATATAAGGAGGATGCTCTTCTTGAACAATAAATGATAACTTTGGGCCACAAGAACAATCGCCTCCACCATTAGAAACAGAGGAACCTACGATCTCCGTTGCTGCAATGATTGAGTCGAGTTGACTGCATACCTTCAAGTTTTGTGCGTATTCAAAATCAACAACACGTCGTTCAGGTGGATCCCACCTTACCCCGAACATCCCAATAAGAAATAAGTTAACCGATTGCGTTTCCGTCTTGATGCATACGATCACTTCCCCATGAGCATCACAGAACCTAACAGGTGTGACACACATGGACTTACAGTGGAGGACTATACCCTCAATTATGACTTTTCATTTTTTTTCTTTTTTTAAAGAATATTTAATCGTAAGGGCAAAAGTTTACTTGATTATTACCTTCTGCTTTGTGGCAGGCCATTACCAGGAGAATAGCCATTATATTTACCAGTTCTAATGGCCTCTATTAACGCATCTTCAACATGAACGGACGTTCTGAAGCACTCGAATGCAGAGGGATCTCCATTACCGAGAGGAATTATGCTCTTCCCGTCAGGATTCAAATGCGACATCACATAGTCCAGAACACCTCGAATTCCTAACATGTTATGGCTACATCCCATGACGGCGTCACTTGGACTGAAATTCCACTTGTTGGAGCCTGTGCAGGCTGTCTGTAAACATTCATCCTTGATAAACAATAAATTTCACGTCAAATGTGGGTCACAATCTTGAAATACAAGGCAAAGTAAAGAATGAACAAATTTAAAGAAAACTTCACTCTCATTTAGCAGAGTAAGTGTTAACAATTGGCTGGTCAGTAATCTCACACTGAACTTGAGCTTAAAATAAGAGAACCCAAACGCATGTGAGGGGACTGCCTTTACCTGGACACCGTTACAATCAGCTAGCTGCTTCGGCTCCGCCATGGTTCTGGTGAGGAATGTCTCGAACAGAAGCAGAGTAGAGGAAGGAAGGCAATCTAAGAATTTAATAGTTTCGAATATTTTATCGCAGGCCCTTGACTTGCAGCTTGTGGTTTTTATGGTCTTAGGTGGGAATTCTCGGCATTTTCGGAGGATCGTACTCAGTGCACCCAGAATTAAAGGTGTATGTTTTTTCTAAATCAGCGTTGAAATCTAGTTGTATATAAAATTAAGTTTGAATTTGAATCCGGAAAAATCAAGAACATACACCAGGAGGGATTTCCACAGACCATATATGGATGAGGAACCACTGATGGGGAACAGCCCCTAATTTTTCTCAGTGATTTGACTTGACTATATGTTTTACTTTACTCTGTACATAACAGAACTGTTTTTTATTTGCCATCCCCTGCGTGGGTATTATTATGGGGAACAGCCCCTAATTTTTCTCAGTGATTTGACTTGACTATATGTTTTACTTTACTCTGTACATAATAGAACTGTTTTTTATTTGCCATCCCCTGCGTGGGTATTATTATTGGATCTATACAGCGGATATATGCAACAGAACAGTACACCCTTTGGGTCTCATTGTATATTTTTTTGATTTTGTCTGTGGATTTCATTGCGACGTTTACAGCATATGCCTTCGGGCATGTACAGCATGTAATTTTTTTTCATGAAATTATGAATTATTTTTCTTGAAAAAAAGAATCCGGAAAAATCAAATTTTTTTTATTGAATAATTCAATGAAATTTCATTTTTGAAATTTTATGGTCAATATTTTAGTATATTTAAATTGAGTTATAATATAAATTAATAGATGTTTTTTGAGGAGAGTTTTTTTAAGAAAATTACATCAAAATTTATTTTTGGATGGCTAGAAAAAACAGCCATTATTGACCAAGGAAATGGACTCTGGAACAACAATAATTGACTTGACCAAGAAATAAAGATAAGAAAATTAATTGTTTAATTAATTAATTAGTTAGTTAATTGTTAGCTCTATTAATCTCTGTTAACTTAAACTACAACTGAAATCTAATCACTTAATATACTGTATATTATTTAAAGCTATATAAACTATAGGAATTATTCTAGGATATATAAATGATTATTAATTAGATAACTAAGTTTGTTATATAGTTGACTAATTAAATCGTATTTATTTAACTATGTATGTAACAAAATATGGAATATAATATATATATATTTAAAATGATTATTAATCAGAGAAACTAAGTTTGTTGTATAGTTACTAATTTAAATCAGTGGTATATATTTAACTATAGGAATTATATTCTAGGATATATAAATGATTATTAATAGATCAATAAGTTTGTTATATAGTTTGACTAATTAAAAATATATACACTATAGGAATTATTCTAGGATATATAAATGATTATTAATTAGATAACTAAATTTGTTATATAATTGACTAATTAAATCAGTGTATTTATTTAACTATATATGTAACAAAATATGGAGTATTTTCTTAAATAAAAAGAAAATGAAATTATGTTAATTCTATTATATGTAACTAATTTTAATTAAGCAATTGAATGGGATGGAACGAGCTGCGTACGCTGCCTAGGGCTTAGCTGCGCATTAGATCGGCCTTCTGCGCTCATCGTCCATGGCCCCCCTGGAGGCTCCACCGGAGGGGGTCGATCCCAAGCAGGCGTTCTCCAATCTGGTAAACTCACTGCCGCCACAGCGCCCTCGTCCTTTTGTTTCAAAATTTGTCAAAAAATTAGACGGTCTTCAAGAAGTTCTTCTACCTCCTACCCTACCTCGCTTGGCCGCTTTGTCGTTGGCAGAAAAAGGACTCATCGGTCAGTTTACGGGTCTCTGGCCCTCCCCGAAAAATGTCTAAAGATGGGTTGAGAGAAATTGGTCTGATAAAATACAAGGCAAGATATCCATCAGATTCTGTGGCAAAGGGTACTTCACATTTCACTTCGAATCCAAAGACAAGGGTTTAATTTTCAGAAACGGACCCTATTTCATGGACTCCAGGGGCCTGTACCTCTACAAATGGACCCCTGACCTTGATCTTGAAATCGATGTCCCCAATGTTGTCCCGGTCTGAATCCGGCTCCCTCATCTTCCCCTCCACTGCTGGGGAGATGATTCAGTCCGAGCCATTGGAAATGCAGTTGGTAAACATGTAGATCGAAACGAGCCAAAGGACAACATGCAAGCTTGTGCTCGGATTTGTGTTGAAGTGGATCTCGGCAAAGGCCTCCCGGAAGCCATCAAGCTCAAAGTGGACGACTGGAGCCATATTCAGCAACTAGACTATAAACAAATCCCGTTCAAATGCAAGGTATGTCACAAATACGGCCACTTTGCAAATCGATGTACTAAGCTTATTAATGCAAAAAATGGTCCTCAAGAGGAACAATGGGAAATGGTTAAAAAAAAGAAATCGGCCTCCCAGGCCAAAGGCATCTCTGAAGCTGATCCATCTCCCTCCGTAGTAGGTCATCCTTCCCCATCTTCTCCTACTCCCTCCAAATCTCCCCCCCGCTCCCCTCCTCCACCTCTTTCATCTAACCCCTTCTCTATCCTTTCTCTCCCGGAAAACCAACCCCTAGATCCCCCTTCTCTTGAAAATCTCCCCCAAACCTCTTTTAAATCCTCCTTGCCCCTGATCATCTCCTCTCAGCCCCCTTCAGATCCTCCCTTAAACAGAATAACCAGGAGCTCTACCAAAGAACATGGAGGATCTAGCGAATCTTTCAAGAAGCCTGGACCGAGCAGGAAATCCGCCAAACAGCATCGGGATGAGAACGCGCAGAAAGATATTGCTATGGGAACTCAGACACCCATAGAATCCTTCATACTGGGTCAGCATGACAAAGATATAGACAACAAGGAACATGGGGGGCGAGCACCTTCCCGGACACCACATTTACAATGATGAAAATACTATCTTGGAACAGTAGGGGATTTGGGCACCCCTCCAAAATAGTAGCCCTGAGAGATCTCATTCACCAAGAGAAACCCGAAATCATTTTGCTGCAAGAAACAAAGCAAGGTCAGAGGGAAATGAACACTATCATAGAACAGCAGAGCCAGTACAAAGGAAGTATCAGTGAAGCAAGAGGAGCTTCAGGAGGTATAGCCACTATCTAGAACCAGAACATATGGAACTGTAATTTGGCAACCATCAACCAACATTGGATCAAAACAGTCTTGGAAAGCAATGAGGACAAGCAAACCGTAGTCATTTACAATATTTATGTGCCCAATCACTACAGGGATAAGGACTGTTGTTGGCGCGATCTAAAGTCCAACATTGAGAAAGAAGGGAGCTCCAACATCATTTTGTGAGGCGATTTTAACCTTATCCTCCATGCCAACGAAAAGAGGGGCGGCAGTTTTACTTCTGATCCATATAGAACATATCTAGAAAACATCATGCAAGAATCCGATCTTGTGGATATTGCACCCAAAAACCGGCATTACACATGGAGCAACCGCAGAATTGGCACAGGTAATATTATGGAGAGGTTAGATAGAATCTTAATCAACATCTCGCTTCTCTCTACGTTCTCTATTGGATACGCCAGCGTCTTAACTTGTCCTGTCTCAAACCATTTCCCTGTCACGCTAACGCTGGATAAGCAAAGAAATCTCGGGCCTATCCCCTTCCATTATAGCTCCCTATGGAACGACAACCAAGCAGTGGCTGAAATCGTCCTCACTACTTGGAGACAGCATGTCGAGGGGTCCCCTGGATTCATATGGGAGACCAAACTCAAAAAAAAAACCAAACAGGCTATTAAAAATTGGGCCAAATCAAGCTACAAAGAGCCTGAAGAGGTAAAAAAGGAGATCAAAAATAACCTCAATAGCACGCAAAGAGCGATTGAGGAATTTGGTCTCACCCAAGAAAGCAAACAACAGGAAAGTGATCTCTATTCAAAACTGTGCCAAGTTAAGAGAGCAGAGGAGCTAAAATGGAGGCTAAAATCGAGGCAATTGTGGTTGTAGGGAGGAGACAGAAACTCAGCTTTTTTTCATAAACAAACAACAGCCAAAAAGGTAAGGAACAGCGTTAGCTCCATAATAGATGCTGCAGGTAACAGGCAGGTAAGCCAAGATGCCATCCGGAGGGCAGCAACTGAACACTTCAGGGACCTTCTAACGGAAATTAAAGCCCAGGAGGATTATACTGAGTTATTGCAACATCTGCCAGCAGGGATAAGTAAGCAAGTAAATGACAGTCTAAGCAGAGAGATCGATGAGGAAGAAGTTGCCAGAACGGTATGGGCCTTCCAGCCTGACAAAGCCCCAGGCCCTGATGGCTTTCCCATATGTTTCTATCAAACATTCTGGGGAATTATAAAAAAAGACTTGATAAAAATGTTAAAGTGGATCCAGCATAAGTGCAAAATAGGGGGGTACACCAATGCCACTCATCTGGCCCTCATACCCAAAGAAAACCGGCCTTCTTCATTTGCCAGATTCCGCCCTATTTCCCTATGAAATTCCTCCTACAAAATCCTCTCCAAAATCATTGCCTCTCGCCTCAAACCCTTCCTTCCTTCCCTCATTTCTGAAAATCAAGTGGGGTTCTTAGCAAATCGCCATATTTCTGATTCCATTCTTCTAGTACAAGAAGCTATTCACTCGAGCCAATCCATGAAGGAGAAAGGATTCGTTCTCAAACTTGATTTGGCCAACGCCTTTGACAGAGTGAGGCACTCCTTTCTCTTTGTTGTCCTGAAGAAGTTGGGTTTGATGCAAGCTTCCTTAACCTCATCAAAGCCTGCATCTCCGGGCCATGGATCACCCCTCTTGTTAATGGCAGACCAGGTGAAGCTTTTCAACCCTCCCGTGGCCTAAGACAAGGATGTCCTCTCTCACCTTATCTCTTCATTTTAATGGTTGAATCATTTAGCAAAGCGCTGGATTTCCATCGGAGGGTTGGTCTCATAACAAGAATAAAATTTGGGAATGGCGTCAAGAATATAAATCATTCTCAATTTGTAGATGATACCTTGCTGATTGGGGGGGCCTCTATCACAATAGCCAGGAGGTTCAAAGTCCTCCTGGACAAATTCATGGATTATTCTGGTGGTCTGGTCAATCAGCAAAAAAGTTGTATCTATGGTTGGAATACAACTTCGCAGGCCCTTCACAATATTGCTGCAACATTTGGGGTTTCTTGCCACTATGACTGGACTCACTTTTCATATTTGGGCATTCCTGTAAGCGCAGGACCTTTGAGGGCCGAAGTTTGGGACACCATAATCGATAAGATGAAAAGGAAAGTACAGCAATGGGGCTCAATATGGCTCAACCCAGCGGGTCGCCTCACCCTTCTGAAATCTGGTATGTCCTCTCTGCCATTATATCAATTTACTCTTCTCTAAGTCCCCACCTCCTGCCACCATAAAATGGAAGGCATCCTTCGCCATTTCTTGTGGCAAGGAGGGAAGCATGACAAAAAGAAGTTTAATTTGATCAACTGGAAATAAGTAATTCAGCCCCAAGACCTTGGTGGCCTTGGCATCAGATCACCCAGATATCTCAACTTAGCCTTTGGAGGAAAAATGGTTTGGAGATTCATAACTGGTCGTTCTGCATGGTGGAAAAGGGTACTGGAAATTAAATATCTGAATTTTCCAAGGCATCAGCTCCTTGATCAAGACATCCCCATCAGAGACTCCACCAAAATCTGGCACTTATGCAAAAAATTATTCCTATAATTGCCCAGAACACTTCCAAAATTCCTAAGGAGGAGCAAGCATTAATATTGGAACAGACAAAATTATGGGACAGCATCCTATTAATATGCAAGTTGGAGTCAATCCCATCCTCTCCTTTCTTGAAAGAATTGGCATTCACCATTTGGATCAGATTTCTCAATGGGATCCTTCATCCCTTCTATGGTCTGGATGGTCCTTCCCTGCTATACCCACTGATCTCAAAGATAGTTTATCAGCTCTCCAATCTCACTTGCATAATATAGCCCCTATCAAGAAGCATACCACAGATGGATTCAGTTGGGATCCTTCTGGATCTGGGTATACAATTAAAGCTGCCCATCAATTCCTCTGTAACAGCAATCATCCTATGCCACTCTGGAATCATTGGAAGGCAGTTTGGAAGTTTGAGGCCCTTCCAAAAATCAAATTTTTTATATGGACCCTTCTCAAAGGGAAAACTCTTATTGCCGAAAATTTACAAAAGCGTGGAATTATCGGCCCCTCTCGCTGTCCCAACTGCTTAGCAGCTGAAGAATCCATCCACCACCTATTTATTGATTGCTCCTTCGCCACTGAATGCTGGGGAAACCTGTCCCAGAACAACCAAATTCCATGGACCAGTCAAGATAGCATCGGAGAAATTTTGCATAAGTGGAAAAAGAACTACCCTTGGTAGCGAAGGAAGAACAGCATTGCAAAGAGGGTATGGGACATTCTGCCTTACATCATGCTATGGAATATTTGGTTGGCCCGCAATCGAAAAGTTTTTAAGGACAAGGGTTCAAATGCCAGAAGTCTATGTAGCAAAGTAAAGGGCCTCGCCCTTGAAACTATCTCAGCTAAAAACCAGAAGGTTGTAGACATCACCGACCTCAGTGTGGAAGAACGGAGCTTTATTGGCCACTTGTTGAATAAAAACAATAATAGGCAGCTAGGTAGCACTACTCGCAACAGACAAAATGTTGTCCCTCACAAGTGGAAAATCAAACTTAAAGAAAATGAGTTTGCTGCTTGGATTCAAAACTTTAACAGGTACTGTCTTTTTTTTACGAAGCTTCAAAATCGAACCCTAGGGTTGCAGGGGCTGGAGGAGTGATTCTTAATGCTAATGGAGACACTGTTTTATCATATGATTGGGACCTTGGTCAAACCTCCAACAATAGGGCAGAAACACTGTCTCTATACCAGGGTCTTATTCAGCTTGGGAAGCTTGGAATAAATGCATCCTTCATCTTCGGAGACTCAACAGTTATTATCAGCTCAATGGTTCAGAGGAAAGACCCCACAAATGTGTTTCTCCAGTAGATATTAAGTCGCTGCCATAGTCTAGTCCAACACATGGAGGATCTGTGATTTTATCATATCTTACGCAGCTTAAATAGAAATGTTGATAAACAGGCCAATAAGGCATGCACCAGACCTTAGGGTTGTCTAGTCTGTAACGAAGCAGAGACCTATTATCATTTTCCATGACTGTGGAAAGGATCCCCCTCATTCAGAGATGCAACAAGCTCACAAGTCCTAATAAGACAGCAAAAACGATGAATCATATTTATTTCACCATGACCAAAAATGAAAAAGGGGCAGGGCACACTCAGGTAATTCATTTGCAAACGTTATTTATCAATCGATTGTCCTTTTTCTTGCATCAGGCTCTCCCTCACCCGCTCCCCTACTTCAGTTCCCTCTCTCCCTTGAATCTATCTCTTCCCCTTTCGATCCATCTGAACTCCCTGTCCCTGCGGGCCTGTCTTGCTCTTAGAACCTGTGATTCCCTCTCCCCTGGATCTTTTGGACGCCCCTTGTTCTTCAATCCTCCCTATAGGCAGCACATTCCTCTAGCATCGCTCAATAATCAAAGCCTCATGACAACACTCTTGCCCTCCCTTTATCAGGATTTGTTATCAACTGGTTCACTAACCCGGTCCAGACAGGAGCCTCAAGCAGAGATATCGCTCAATGATCAGAGCCCCATGACAGTGCTCTCGCCCTTCTTTTATCAGGACCTGTTTTCAGCTATTCCTTTATTGCGGTCCAGACAGGTGCTACAAGCAAAGGTATCATACTTCTCTTCATCCTTTGGAGCGGAACAGCAAGGTGCTTCAAACTGGCAAATCAGGCTCCTTTTCATCCTCATAGTCAGGCTTATCACCCTCTTCATTTTATATAGATAATGTTTTGCAAATGTCGTCTCTTAGTGTTCCAATTTGTCAAGATATATTCCAGTTTAAATTTCATTTCAAAGCCCAAGTGGAGGGAACCTGGAGGATCCTATTGTTGTAATTCCTCCCTTCCCAGCTTCACTCGGCGAATAATTATGTACTGCAAAGGAACAGCTTCCATCTTCCTCTTTTTTTCGAAAAGAAATATAGCAACCGATGATGTTAAAAAAAAAAATTGGATGTTACCACAAGGGACCACCAATATCATAATATAAATTGCACTATATAATATATCCAATAAATGTCCTTGTTCAAATCAACATACATGGAAAATCCAATATACGTTCCTTTGAAAAAAATCATGGCAGAGAACATGACAATAGGTGCCAACAATCGTATTGGTGATGAAGTATTTATACATGTCCCAGTATTAGCATCCACACAAAATTATCTTTGTGTATATTCTCAAGAGTGCATAAGTAAGCTCCAAGCTTCACCTTTATATTTTTTCTGAGCCAAATTATTACAGGGATTTCTTGGTGGATGATATAAAATGATCTAGCTACCATGTGAAGCTTATAATGTCACTATTGTGATGTTAATTGAATGAAGTCAGTTTCATATATGCACATTTATAAATAATAGTATATATTCCAGATCCAATATCTTAGTGAAAGGTGCCTTAGAACAGCAAATGAATAATAGGTCTGCAGAGAGATAGGGCTTGAAAAATAACCCTAGATCCTTAAAAATAGTGAAGGTTTAGTCCTTGAAGATTGTCAATTATGATGCAGAGTTTTGAACAATGAGCTGTCGATTATGTTCTGAATTTTTGAACCCCTAGGATAACTTCCTTCAAAAATTTATGCCACAATCCTTGGTTAGTTATATATATATAGATATATATAGATATATATATCTATATATATCTATATATCTATATATATATATATAACGCACACACACACACAAACACACTCTAGTAGCCCACAAAGACTCCCAGATTAGCCAAAAAAAATAGAAATATTTATGATGTAATAACTCGTAGGACCCACAGGAAATTGCTTCCATACTTAGTTCTCTTTACAATATTAAGACCTAAAACTAAACAGGATGCTAGACTTGAGATAGCACGGATGAATACTATCCAAGTATAAATCTTATATACTTCTGATTAATTCTAGGTCTTTAGATAACACACCACTATGCTTAGAAGGTATGTCACTGCTCAAAGGATTAAAGACTAGTCCACACTCCTCATCAAGAGTAGATTTACAATGAATTTGTATGCATTGTAGCTTTTGTGAACAATTATTTAGACTTTTATTTTACAAGGACGTGACCTTAAAAGAGTCAGATGGTAGGCCGAGCACTATTACAATTTTTCAACGACTCAAATAGTAATTTCCAACACATATAAATATGAACAATCTTTAATAAAATACATTACTTCTAGAAAAGGATATGAGTCCTTAACTTGATGTCTAGAAAAACAAAGGTAGACTCATAAATAGGTCACAGTCAAATAGTTCTTCATTTAGAGGAAGCTAAGCCAAAAGACCAAGCAAGATAAGTATAAAAGAGAAAATCATTTCACTATCTTGTCACAGAGTAATGCTCCACATTTCATTGTCCCATAATTTGATGCTTGGTCGTGACCCTTCTTTTTGCAAGAAACAAGCCCCAAATGAAACCCTAAATCCAAAACAAAACAAGTGCCCTATCTTTTGATCCACCTATTTCTGCTCAAGGGCATAAGATCGTTTCAAAGCTAAATAATCAAAAGATATTCATTTTGTACATATCTAGGATTATGAATCAAATTCCTTACAGATTAGGGAGGGGATCCTAGGTGACCACCAAATTCCTTTTGGAGGAAGAGTAATCTTTTGAAATTCAAATACATTGGAGGCGAAAACCCCTTTTTGGGTTTTATATTTTGAATTACAAAACCCTCATAAGCCCTTGATTTAGACCAAATATTCAGAAATTTCCTTTTGCCACGGGTGATATTATTTTAGTCCTTGGTGAGTGGTATAATGGCATGATCATTTGACTTGGTTAAAGAGGAGGTGCCACATCATCACCCTTTGGGGTTTATACCTATAGGTTGGGGGCTTAAACTTCAAACAATAATATATCTCAAACTGTGAGGGATCTTGGGGCATGCCACATACCACTAGAAACAACTCGACAAGGAGAATCCAATGAGGAGTATCTCCAAGGAAAACTTAGTGATGCGCTTTTTTAAAAAACCTCAATAAGTGTCGAGTATTTTCTTAGTCCATGGAACCCAAACCCTAGAGTTAGGGTTTCCATCCATCCTTAAGTGTAGCTTCCAACTTGATGTAATTCAGAAAAATATTAAGGGTGTTTATTAATGAATGTTTACATCAATGACAACACCATTCAACACCCTTGGGCTTCTTTATTTATACAAAGATGGTTGAGGGGGAACCTCCTTGGAAGTAGGGTTTCTTCCTATTAAACATACATGGAAAGTAAATAGAAAAAGTGAAAGATAAGCATTGAATTTCATATATTATTGACATGATATGCATTTATAGTACATTAATGTGACCCTTGGATTCATATTTCAAGTGGTCTCTTGGACTCCGATGGTTGTTCACACTCCACACCAACCCAAAGAGGAGTAGGTGTCCAACATCCCCCCCCCCCCCAATCCGAAGGGGTATGTATGAGTCCAAGAAGAGAGTTGTAACAAAAAATGTGCAAAAGTATGTATGACAACACTAGGTTGAATGTGCTCTCTGAAATAGTTAGTATGAGGGGGGTGGTTTAAGGATGACCACCAACACTGGAACGCTTAAGTGCAGTTCCGGAACTCTTCCAAGTCTGGAAAGAAGCTGAAATCTTCTACAAGAGGAAGTGTCCCTAATTCTTTGGAAAGGGAGACCTTCAACCTAAAAAAGGGATGTCTACAACCTACAGTGGTTTAAGGATGACCATCAACTCTAGAATTCTTAATGCAATTCTTAGAACTCTTCCAAAACTAGCAAGAATTTGAATTCTTCTGCTAGAGGAAGTGTCCCCAATTCTTTTAAGGGGAGTCTTAACCTTGCATAGATGGTTTAAGGCTGACCACCAACCAAATTCATGCTCAGCGGCATCTCTGTCTCTGGCTACAACTTTGAATCTGGTATAACAGGTTGTGGCTCAGACTCACTTGATGTGGCTTTGAAACTTGTAGATGACCATCACTTCCCCCCATTTAGATACAAGGTGATAAGATGAAGATATCTCAACTGTAATACTTTTCAATATTTGAGAACAAACCCTGTTATATGAGCGAAATATCTTCTTGGTTGTTGAACCCATTGCCAAGAAGCGATCCATCCAAGATGAATCTTTGCTCTTGAAGGAGGTTTGTTTCCAAAGCATCTGTGTGAAAAATGAGTGGTTTTATGATAGAGCTCACATGGATGAATATCAAAACAATGACCTTTCATATGGCCAACTCGTTCACAATGTTGGCATTTAACATTTTGTTGTGGTTGTTGTGGAAGAGGACCAAATTTTGAAGATGATATGTCATAAAGAAGTCTAGCACTCTGAAACTAGATGGGATTTGAGTAATCTGGAATATGAAAGGACATGTCCTTGTCATATCCAAGACTAGTTTTGTGCTTGTTATGAACAAGTTCTTCCCAAGGTCTGATGATGGGCTTGGGAAGTGTATGTTGAATTTCTGCATGCAACTCTGCTCCTTCATTGGACACTGAATCTGAATGAACTTCATTATTGACTTGTTGTTGATGGCAGTGAGTCTCAATTTTGAATAGAGGATTATTTTAAACAGAAAACGGTTTAGAATGAAAAATCTTATGTTGAAGTTCATCTTGCTGGAACTAAGATTCTATTTGCAAAAAAGCAATCTTTTCATGTGCATTTCGCAAAAAAAAAATTGATATCGTAAAGATTGTCCTTATTGATGTTTACCATCTTATTTATAATGGAATGTATTAGAGTATTTAATAGTTCTAATATATCATCCATTTTGGTCATTTCTCAGAAAAAATAAAGACTCAATGGTCTAGCAAGACTAGACAAATCCCAACTTGTTGAATATTCCAAATATAAAAACTATCAGTGGTAATGTAGAAACCAAACCAATATAGGGCACATATAAGTCTCCGCTGAAATAATCTATGGTCTTTTACAGGTCAAGCATTCAAACTATGGTTTTTTACGAGTCCAACATTCAAATACAGCGCACAATACACCACATGAATTATACTCCTAAATTATCGCCCAATATAAAAATATCTGGGTTTTTTGACCCTTTGAAGGCTCTTAACCCCAATTCACCTTAATTTCTACTTGATTTTTTCCAAACAACCATTAACAATGTTTGGATGCTTACTAATGAAATATGGCTTCCTTACCTGACACAAAGGCTAGAATATCACTCAATCCATCTCGCTGAGATTAACATCATCAAAATCTCTACACGAATCAAACAAAAGTCAGAATGGGAATAATATATGTCAACATATGGATCAATGTTGCATCAATTTGAGCCTAATCATTGTCTCTGAGTCCCCAACTTTTACATGCCCGCTCTAACTTTACATTTTTCATATCCATGGGAAGTTCAAGTACTTCAATCTCTACGCTTTGATTATGAAATATTGAGATTGGCTATGTAACTGGTTATGAATCTAAGAATCTATGGTAAGCTCCAGTCAATAGAATTGGTAAGATGACCCAATAAAAACATTTACGCACCCAGTTATGATTCTATTATGATTATCTTGAGCAAACAACTAACCTCTACAGGTCTAGGCTGGTGGGGAACATTGATGGCTTAAAGTTGGGTCAGTCGATGTCGCCACTAGATTCTTCTTGAAGAAGATGATGACAAAGTTGAAGCTCTTAGTTCTTTCCCTGGTCGACAGTGATCCATACGGTTTAAATATCCTTCAATGTGTCCAAGACTGGTAAGAGAAATCACATGTTGGGTGATTCAACCAATGCTCAGTGTAACTCGCAGATTGATCTGATTTATATCCAGCAATTTGTTGGACAAGTAAGACCACCTTTCAAGGCACATTATACTTGTGGGTTCTCTTCTTCATAGGAATTTTATGTCCTCAAATAGCCATAGTCAGAGTAGGACTATAGATTATCGGTTTTGAAGCTCGCATTTTGGTCATGCTAGGTTCATCTAGGCAACCGGGAGATCCGACTGAAATTAAACATACAACCTTCAACGATCAATTACATGGAAACCAACTCAACGCATATCAAACAACCTTCACAGGTCACTAGTTCCATCAATAATATATTCATGTTGCTTCAAACCTCGGTGCAAGAGGTTAAGACAAAGCACAAGACAGACTCATGGTCAAGCAGAATTAACACAATGTTGAAAGAAGCCAACGCACAGACATATGTTGGCATACCATATGCAATAGTCTTTAACTCACCATACATTGCATATACTTTAAACAATATAAAAAGGCATATGATGTAATGACACCATCATGCAGAGAAAAACATAGGAAATAGGGCCAACATACAATTCATTCAACGCAGACTCACTGGAGTATTGACAAATGTTCAAGCATATAGCGTTCTTTGGGATAATATTTGTAGTGATAGGTGCAATAAGGAACTTTAGTGGTTAGCACTCTGGAGATAGTTTATATATGTCCATGGACAAAACACAACTCAATCAGCAAAACAATGCCAAAACCATGTTGTACATCGTTTCTATAAGACGCTTAGTGTGTGCGACAACCAAGTGTTTCAATGCAAAGAGAAACATACATATAGTACTCAACACAATGTTACGACAACAAAATACCATGTAGACAATATGGTAGATTCAGGTGTATACATTATGTAATGGATTGCAAAAAGGGTGATGCGTTGATAGACTGTTAAGGCAGGTGTAGACAGACTTTCAGCGTATCAACAAAACCTCAATGTTTTCAACAAAGAGAAAACGTTTGAATTTGCAGGTCTGGGCGAAATTTTTTGTTATCTCATAGAGTAGAGACTGAAAAAATGTTTAAGTACAAGATAATATCAAACGTGTATCCTATTCGAGCTCGTAGTATTCAAATTCGAGCGAGTTGAGTGCTTCGTAAAAATTGTAATAGACAAGGTGCAGGCTTAGTAGGTGTGAATAGACAAACAAAGATGCAGAGGCATTACTGCTAAGGTAGGTAGGTGACAGAGACGTTAGAAATAGTGTCAGACGGGATTTCAGTGAGAGACAGAAGAAACAATGATTAGTGCGACTAGACAGGTAGTGTTGGCAGAGCGCTCAGAGAGGCATGACTAACACTAGAGAAAAGCCACAAAATTAGTGGTCACAGACTTGAGGAGAGCAAGAGTACACTGGCTCTAATACCATGTTAAACATACATGGAATGTAAACAGTGAATGTGAAAGATAAGCATTGAATTTCATATATTATTAACATGATATACATTTAGAGTACATTGATGTGACCCTTGGATTCATATTCCAAGTGGTCTCTTGGACTCTGGTGATTTTTCACATTCCACACCAACCCATAGAGGATTAGGTGTCCAACACTTCCCTCCAAAATCCCTATAAAGGTGGATCTAGCTCCATAAGATCCTCATAGTCCTTGAGTGCATCAACTGTTCAATAGATCCTTGAGTTGTAGGTGAGTAAATACAAGGAGCAAGTTGAATTGTATATGCTTAAATGCATGGGAAAAACCTCCTACATGTCCCCTAGTTGGTTTCTAGCGTATCCCTCCAAATTAAATGCTCTTATTCCTACACATTCAACTATGTTAGGCTACAAGATATGAAAATATTATTTTCCCTACCTAATGAACACATTATAACTCAAAACATGTCGTCAAATGTAGAGTAAAAGAATTCTAAAAGATGGCCAGATGGGCCATATTTTGTATCTATTAGGAGGCCCATCATAGACATGATCCATAGTGTAATATTTTAGATCTGGCCTTTTTACTCCATACCTAATTATCTTGCATCACTGAGCAAAGACACACCTTAATGATCCACCAATTTTTTTTTAACTAAATTTTACTAGATCTTCCTTCCAACTGTGAAGTTGCACTTGAAAGCCTAGCTTTCATACCAATTGTTTGGATCTTGGCAATATCAAGAGGGGGAGGGGGGTGAATTAATATTTTTCTAGATGGACGATCTATTACAACCTTTTGCCTTTTCTTTCAATTATCGATCGTTTAATTAATTAGCCAACACCATAAGATAATAACAACTAATAACACAAGCATGAACTAGATCATATGAGCAACATATTGATTATTAAGGCACAAGAACACAAGAGAAACACATAAACCATTAGAACACTAGATGTTAGGTGGAAACCTTTCTGAGAGAAAAACCATTGTATTATTTGCTTCTCTTCTTCTTATTATGCAAAATCTTCTTTACGTCATCATCCATTAGCTACCACTAGTGTGCAATCCCTTACTTTTGATGTACATAAGCAACTACTCACTCCACGTCACTATTGAATGGAAGCAACTATTTTCACAACTATGCAAGCCCCTACCTCCAATAGTTTTTCAAGCCACCACTTGCCACTGAAGGCCCCAACCCTCAGAATCTTGTGGAACACCTTTCATTCATTTTCAAACTAGGCCCACCAATAACAACTCAATCACTTATGGATATTGTTTCATCTATTTTCAGACTAGACCCATGTATATTTTTTTTCTCATCAACAATACATCAATACAAGACTCTGCAACACAATCAACCACTCATATTTTTCGCATGACAAAATCAAGCATCAACCTCAACATCACATCGCATACAAACCATCAAGTTTCCAAACCCTAGAGACACCTCAAACCTTGACAACAACATATACCAATACATCAAAACACTTCACACTCAACCATACACTCTCTCACCATATCATAGACAACATTATATAATGACAATCACTCTGAGCAATATACCAACAACGCCATACTCTCAAACCCTAACTCAACCATCTAGCACAAATATATCAACATGTTCCTCTTTATAAACACAAGAAACAAACATACCAACCCCACCAACAACACTACATAAATTCCATGAGAATACAATACTCATGGAGCCCAAATGACATCTTGAATCAAACAACAATACAACACGTGATCAAATAATTCTATGACAACGACAATAAAAATAATCGCCATAGAAGCTCATCACCATAATAACCCCTATAACCCCAATTGTGTTAAATCTGCAATACATTGCTAGTACCTTGCAATCAATCTCTACATACAATGTCTAAAGCACAATGAGATCCTGGTATCTCTGTCAAATGCACAATATTGTTAATACTCTTCTATATCCACAACCATCAACTGATCCTCTTCATGCATTGGGTCTTTCTCTATCCATGACAAAATACTCAGTGAAAACACATTGGCTATAACTCTTTCAAGTGCACATCAGATCACCATTTCCTTACAATATAAACAATTACTATGAAAAATGCTCTAACACGTAGGTTTCCAAATCACACACTAGACATATGCATATCATTCTATTAACCTCCATATTACATTGTCATTCACAGTACATTTCCCATACGCAAAAGAACAAAATGCATAATTAAAATTGGACGCCATTACAACTCAATTCATACTCAACCTTTGATCTATTGTTCTACAATCACAAATTCTCTATACTCATGCTTGAATTTACACAAGTTTGTACTTGGTGTATACATTAATCATATTGAATGTGTGTAACCCATGATCAAACCATCACATAACAATTTAAGCCAATTTCCCAATTTAATTAATTTATAATAAATTAATAAGAATTGATTAGGAAAAAGTTAATGCTAATAACCATCTATCAAAATTTTCCATTATTGAACACTCATTTAAGACCAGGCACTTGATTTGTTTATATCAATAAAAAATCTCAGCATTTGTATTGTTTTATAACTCTCAAATTATTCAGGAAGCCCTTGAAATCAAGAAGAGCCCTAATAACTTTAATAGGGAAAATGTATACATTCTTAACCAGTCCTAAAAGCTCGTCATCCACCATCTCATCCATTTATTTCCGCCCCCTTGGTTACCCCCTTTATTTTCCCTCTTTATTTCTTTCTTTATTTTAAGATCTCTTCATAAAATTTACCTCAAAATGAAAGGAAATTAAGCTTAGAGGTATTTAAGGAAAACCTTCTAATGTGATAAGCTCTAGTGGAATGACAAAATTACTCAAAAATGGGAATCGTGATGTAAATGACACAATTATGTTTACTAAATGTTCAAATGTAAATATCATCTATGTCAATGAATCTTTATAAAGCTGCCAACAATCATCCCAAGGCATTTGGATTAATGCATAAGGCTCTTCCACTTAATCAAAATCATGATCATGTTATTCATTTGCACTAAGGAAGTGTACTAGAAATAAATGAAGGGAAAAGCATACTTTAAATAGAAACAATCCTTGAAACAAGGATTAAGGAGTCGAGTAACCCAACAATTGTGGAGTACAGCATCAAATAAGAGAACCTACCAGTGGAAGAGATGACATGGGAAGATGACTTATTCTTGCAAAACCATTATCTGTTAATCAAGTGTTGAAGATAACACTTAATTGAAGCAGATCGACATGTTAAGCCCTATTTAAAGCCCACAATAACCCTAAAAGCCTTTATTATTCCCTAGATATGGAGTGATTACATTTTTATTGTTATATTGTTATGTAAGCTAGAACCTCTTTGGTTCCATTTTATTATAATTGTACTTTTGTCTCTTATATATCTACTAAAAAGACATAATCTTAGAATCATCAAATATTGTCGGAAGTTAAGGGAAGCTATAGAAATTGAAAAAAGGCCTAACAATCTCAACAGAGATGATGGTTGGAAGGTAAGTAGGTGTTGGATCTCCGCCCTGTCTTCTTAGTGTTTCCTCCCCCCCGCCTCTTTGTTCATCTGATGCGTTTGCATCGTTCCCCCTGATGCCTTCTGATTCTTCTTCTTCCGCCTTGATCTAGGGTTTCCTGTAGATTTTCTCCTGTCCTTCGCCTCCTGTGTCTCTTTGTCGCTCTTCCAGGTTGTTTTCTTTCCTTAGTGTTCGTATAGTATAACCTCCTCTATTATATAAATTTATATATAGATATATATAGCTGACAAGTGTATATTCTCCATTATTTGTTTATGAGTATTATTATTAATATCATCATTCTACTTAATTTTAGATATATGCATTTTTCA